>JAXIVJ010007575.1:7500-60063 GCA_036785665.1 Chirona hameri
GGCTGCAATAAGCACTTCGTTAATCAATCGGTGGCCGTCAGCGGCCGTCTCCGGACCGCGTAATGGCCGTCCAACGCCCATCATGGCCGGCAGAACACTAAATTATAGACCATTTCGGTTTATATGGCAGCGGTCGGCCGGCCGGATGGAAGCGGCGTCATGGCCGCCGTGGGGCCGGCGGCGGGGCGGAGCTGGGATCGGGCTGGAGTTGGGGCAGAAGCCGGGACCGGATACGGGACCGGAGCTGGAGACCGGAACCGGCGCTGGACCCTGGACCGGACCCGGCACCAACCCTGGCACCAGCCCCGGCACTAAACCTTACACAAACCCGACACCAGACCTTCCTCACACCCATCACCAGACCCTCATACTCGACACCAGACCCTCCTCACGGGGTACCAGACCCTCCTCACACCCGTCACCAGACCCTCATACTCGACACCAGACCCTCATACTCGACACCAGACCCTCCTCAGACCCGTACCAGACCCTCCTCACACCCGTCACCAGACCCTCCTCAGACCCGGCACCAGACCCTCCTCAGACCCGACACCAGACCCTCCTCAGACCCGGCACCAGACCTTCCTCAGACCCGACACCAGACCCTCCTCAGACCCGTCACCAGACCCTCCTCAAACCCGGCACCAGACCTTCCTCAGACTCGATACCAGACCCTCCTCAGACCCGGCACCAGACCTTCCTCATACCCGTCACCAGACCCTCCTCAGACCCGCCACCAGACCTTCCTCAGACCCGTCACCAGACCCTCCTCAGACCCGCCACCAGACCTTCCTCAGACCCGTCACCAGACCCTCCTCAGACCCGGCACCAGACCTTCCTCAGACCCGTCACCAGACCCTCATACTCGACACCAGACTCTCCTCAGACCCGTCATCAGACCCGGCCAGACAGACGAGACCACGCCCCAGACCACACTGACCACGTGTCCACCGCTCCCGGACCGGCCTGCGTCCAATCTGGGCTCCGTCGGAATCCGTCCGAGCTGATTCCGCGGCGGTGCGGCAGCTGCGGTGTGTTTTGGACACGCGCAGCTGGTGCCGGACGGTCGAGCGGAGGCAGTGGGGTGGAGTCGGCAGATGGAGAGGTCTGCCGCCATCAGCGGCAACCTTGTGGAATACAAATAATTGGACAAACAGTATGAGTGGACGAATCTGAGTCACGAAAGTCATGAATGGGATGATTTGGAGGTGTGGAGGGCGCTGTGCGGCCGAGAGTCCGGCTGACGCGTGCGGATGGGCGCTCGGGGCTAACCAGCGACCGCCCGACCGCCTGACCGCCCGACCGCCCGGTCCAGCCAGCCCAGCCCGCGCCGGCCGGCTGGCCGCGACAGTAGCGCCGCCAGCGGCCGATCGTGTAAGCTGTCATGTAACGCACGCCCCTCGCCGCCCACCGAGCAGTTAGGGACGGTCCGAGTTGCCGGGGAATTTACATAATGATTATGCTGTTATGGATTCCGCTCTGCTGGTGTTTTTGGCGCGGCGGAGGCTGTGCGGCCCGGTTTGGCGCGTCACAAGAGATAGTGGTGACACGCCGACGGATATGTCCTAATTCTCTTTGTCCAAATTCTGCCCCGGAGAGGAGGAAAAAGTACGACAGTTCGCTTCAAACTTTCTAAAAATAATTGAATGCATGCAAAACAAAGCAAAAACATAATGCAATTTCACAGACATACCAACAATACTAACAACAACTCGCTGTCTTCAAAACTATTCGATGAAGTGACATCGTGCTGTTTTTCATGTCACAGTCATGCCTGAGTAAATTAGCAGCGAGTTTTTATCTGGTTCACCTCCGCTCGCCCCGTGAGGCCAACGCTCGATTTCGTTGGCGAGTCGCGCGACTCGACAGGGTTCGACGGCTCGAGGTGAGTCACCGGTGGCTCGGCGCCAACTTGGAGCAGCTTGGCTTGTCTTGTCTGGGTTCGTCTAGTGTCGTTTCATTTCGGCAGCGCCTCTCCTGCGGCTCGGCTCGAGCACGACTCTCCGGCGGCTCAGGTCTGGGCGCTCGGACCGCCGCCGCCAGGGCCGCCCAGCCGCTACGCTGATCCGGCGTCCGGCGGCGTCCCCACCGCCAAGAACCGGTCGGAGACAGCGCCGCCGAAAAACGGCCCAGCCGACATCATGGACCGCGACGGCAGCGTATCACCGCTGTCATCGCGCTTTTTACATTGTCTCCCGGCCGGATCAATTCCATCTATCCAATTAGAACATGTGTACGACACGCAATTTGATTGCGTTTGGCGCGTGGCGCGAGTTTGTTACAGATGGGCTCGTGGCGGGGGGATGTGCTCCAATCAGGCTTCTGAACGGAACTACCATCGAGCGGCAACGCTGGACGGAAACGCGTCACGAAAGCCCTTGAATGTCTTTTGTGGCCTTCGTAGCATTTACGGAATGTTCCGTCGACTTAATTATTCAGATCGGTCGGAAACGACATCTGTCGACGATTACCAGTCTTTGTTCGCTTTCTGGTCTGGTTTATTTCCTGGTAATAGAGGCCGATCGACTGTGCGAGAACATGGGATCATGTCAAGGCTTCTCGGACAAGGTGTTCACTCTTTATCCATCACTATTTTGACACCTCTAGCCTTACCAGACGGTTGTGAGGCTGAAAGGTGACAACTACGTGCACTCACACCCCGTTTCCGACCAATTACGTGTCGGGTTATCAGGACTCTCGAGACTGGTCGCCGATCATAGCCTCCGTGTCGGTATTCATCTAAAGTGACAACTACGTGGACTCACACCCCGTTTCCGACCAATTACGTGTCGGGTTATCAGGACTCTCGAGACTGGTCGCCGATCATAGCCTCCGTGTCGGTATTCATCTAAGGTGACAACTACGTGGACTCACACCCCGTTTCCGACCAATTACGTGTCGGGTTATCAGGACTCTCGAGACTGGTCGCCGATCATAGCCTCCGTGTCGGTATTCATCTAAGGTGACAACTACGTGGACTCCCACCCCGTTTCCGACCAATTACGTGTCGGGTTATCAGGACTCTCGAGACTGGTCGCCGATCATAGCCTCCGTGTCGGTATTCATCTAAGGTGACAACTACGTGGACTCACACCCCGTTTCCGACCAATTACGTGTCGGGTTATCAGGACTCTCGAGACTGGTCGCCGATCATAGCCTCCGTGTCGGTATTCATCTAAGGTGACAACTACGTGGACTCCCACCCCGTTTCCGACCAATTACGTGTCGGGTTATCAGGACTCTCGAGACTGGTCGCCGATCATAGCCTCCGTGTCGGTATTCATCTAAGGTGACAACTACGTGGACTCACACCCCGTTTCCGACCAATTACGTGTCGGGTTATCAGGACTCTCGAGACTGGTCGCCGATCATAGCCTCCGTGTCGGTATTCATCTAAGGTGACAACTACGTGGACTCACACCCCGTTTCCGACCAATTACGTGTCGGGTTATCAGGACTCTTGAGACTGGTCGCCGATCATAGCCTCCGTGTCGGTATTCATCTAGCTGTTGTAATCCAGACATCCAGACACATCATGCCTCCAGTAAGTCATGTCTAAACTTATTTCCAGAAGTTCTCTCTTCTCTTGTCTGATCCGATGGCTCTCCTAAGCTAAAAGTCGGATGTTTCTCAACCCAGTAGTAAACCGCAGGTACGCCAAATTACCATGCAACATCCATTTGCAATGCATACTATCCCATCGATTTGCTTTATGTTCCGAAACCAGTATGTCCCACCCTGATTTTCCCGTCAGCATTCAAGCGAGCAATCATGTCCGCACTAACTTGATATGCTATGCATCTCTGGACATGATCCTCTCTTTCTTAATCTCCATTGGATATGTCGTCAGTCGCATTTCGGTTCTAGGGCGCGCTTGATTTCACAAGCATGACGACTGACGAGACCACACCCAGTTTATGACAATTGGTCACCATTGTTACAGGCTTTGGTGACATAATATTGCATGCTTTTAAGAGCATCTAAATGTTATCAAAAATGAGGTGGCCTATTTGACTACGTCTTCAAATGTTTCAACAAATGATAGCGCTAAAATTCCACTTTGGCGAAATTATATTTTATATTTGGGAATTATTTACCGTGCAGCCGAATACTTCAAAGATCGGGTTTTGGATCATTTACTGGCAAATACAACATGATTATGGGACGAACGTGGCAAACGGTTCTCTTCTTCAGTCCGCATACCGACTATTGTTTGTTTTTTCTCCAATCGTTGTGGTGTGCCGATCTCAGGGTCGTGTGAGGGCTACGTGTGAGGGCTGAGAGATCTCAGGGTCGTGTGAGGGCTACGTGTGAGGGCTGAGGGATATCAGGGTCGTGTGAGGGCTACGTGTGAGGGCTGAGGGATCTCAGGGTCGTGTGAGGGCTACGTGTGAGGGCTGAGGGATCTCAGGGTCGTGTGAGGGCTACGTGTGAGGGCTGAGAGATCTCAGGGTCGTGTGAGGGCTACGTGTGAGGGCTGAGAGATCTCAGGGTCGTGTGAGGGCTACGTGTGAGGGCTGAGAGATCTCAGGGTCGTGTGATGGCTACGTGTGAGGGCTGAGGGATCTCAGGGTCGTGTGAGGGCTACGTGTGAGGGCTGAGAGATCTCAGGGTCGTGTGAGGGCTACGTGTGAGGGCTGAGGGATCTCAGGGTCGTGTGAGGGCTACGTGTGAGGGCTGAGGGATCTCAGGGTCGTGTGAGGGCTACGTGTGAGGGCTGAGGGATCTCAGGGTCGTGTGAGGGCTACGTGTGAGGGCTGAGGGATCTCAGGGTCGTGTGAGGGCTACGTGTGAGGGCTGAGGGATCTCAGGGTCGTGTGAGGGCTACGTGTGAGGGCTGAGGGATCTCAGGGTCGTGTGAGGGCTACGTGTGAGGGCTGAGGGATCTCAGGGTCGTGTGAGGGCTACGTGTGAGGGCTGAGGGATCTCAGGGTCGTGTGATTGCATCATGAGCATGAAATGTCATTCAAGTTGCAGAGACTTGGCCTGAGGTGCTCGATTGATGCCACGGAGCATGCTGATAGGTACATTGCTCATTTTCGAAACAGTCCGACTAACGGATATCTTCCGATCTTCAGTTTTGTAATTCGTTATAACAAAATGCATATTACACTTTAATTTCATGCGAAACATTCTGAATTATTGTTAGTAAAGCGCTTTGTGTATTTAATAAACATCTACAAAGCAATAACTTTATACTGTGAATCATTGTTTGTTCTGGGGTTTTCTGTCTACAGGAAATTGGTTTAGAAGTTTCACGTATAAGCAGCACATATTTTACATGGTTCAAAGATCACAGAGTTGCGAGCCTAGTTTCGCCTAACCTCTAAACGATCTGATGATTTCATTGCAACGTATCTGCAATGCCGCATATATTGCAGCATTCTGTAACCCAAACAACGACACCGTTCCCGTCTAAAAATATCACGATTGATTGCGCGAGCCTGCTGAACACCATACACCTCCGTGTGAGGCACACCAGGGTGATAACGACATGTCGTTACCGGTGTCAGCACCGCTCATCTGACCGCCGAGACATTCCAGTGGTCTCTCCGACACCGCTGCAGTGTAGAGAGTGGTGGCAACGGCGAACAGCGAGCTGACAACCACAGAGCATGGAGACATATTAATCACCGGCCTATTTAATCCTGCTGAGTTGCTTGTTAATTTGGGAGGAACTGGTGTGTATTGTGCTTGCAGTCAGTACATGGTGTTCCGTTAAACGATTATTTCAGCAAACAGGGAACCTTAGAATAGATTTATCACCGGATAGATTTATCACCGCGGATGCGACCCACATGTAACTCAGCTCCTCAGCAAAACTAAAATATACACAACAGTGCAGTGCTCATTACGCTATACATGCATAGAAAGTAGACTATATAACAGTGCAGTGCTCATTACGCTATACATGCATCGAAAGTAGACGATTTGACTCATACTTCTTTATTTTTCGCTCCATTGGTTCCTTGTTTATCAACTAATTTTGGCTGTATGTGAAGGGGTCTACCTCCGCAAGGTTGAATGACACGTCAAATTTTGTCGCGTAAATACATTCCGACAAACACCTATGGTCGTCCGATCGCTTGAATAATTATTTTGATGCTTGATTGATTGATTGATTTGATTCTTGACGCTTGTGGATGCTGCTCTGAGAGGCGGCCATTTTTTTATATCAAATTGTGTCCAAGTTTAACAACCTCCGTAACAAGGCCTAAAAATCCGTAGCACAAAATTGTACTTGTTTCACGGTATCATTGAAAGAAAGGCGTTACTTCAGGCACGTTCTTTTGTATGGTTTCCATACAGCGAATGGCGACAAATTAGCCGTTTACAGATAAAACGCTACCGCGTTTCTCAATGTAAACATGGCGCTATCTATTCTCACTCTTTGTAATCTACCTAATGGAATTATAATAGGAGAATATACGCAATAATTGCTCTCAGTAGATCTGTTTTAATGAGAATGTCCTCGAATAATAAAGCATTCGCATCACCTCACGTGCCGCGATGTTATGATAGTCCAATTCTCACGTCAGACGAAATGCTTCGCCTTCTTTGACCCCTTCAACGCAGTTCCCATTCCTTTCATCCTGCCTCGCCTCGGCAGACCGCTGCTAAACTCTTCTGCTAATACTGTTTCAGCCCGGGTACCTCGTGTGGCGCTGGAGGAGCGTCGCCGAAGGTGGCGCCCCTCGCGGCCGGTTTCTGAACTAACATCAGCAGCTTCCCGTCTTCTCTGTAGACGTTTAATTTTTATATGTATTTAACTCCTATTCTTTGTTCGGATTGGTCGCTGGGATTATCGCCATTCGCTAAGCAGAACTTAATGCGTTCACGTTGACCTCTACCATCTGAGCGTACAAGTTCTCTTCATCGGCAGCATTTAAAGTCGATAGTCTTATGAGCCGGAAGATATAGGCACCGTCCTACTCCCACACTGGCTCATCTGATGGTAGGCGGCTGCTGCCACTGACCGCAAGTCATCCCACTCAAGGGCAAATAACTAGCATGAGCTATGGGCACGAACACTTGTCATCGAATGTCCGAATGTCCATTTGTCCAACGAATGACTTCCTGATATTTTGAATTAATGCCCCGAAACATCATGTCTTTGGAACAGGGGCGGCACCACCGAGGGGGGGGGGGGGCGGAGGACGCGTCCCCCCCCCTACCTTCAGATAGCGGGGTACAGTACCCCCTATCCCAGCAACCTTTCGCTGGAAAACAAATGTACTTCGTGTATATAATTTCCTTCGTGTGTCGCCAATGTTTTCCATTTGAAGCTCAATCAAATTGGGTGACATTGCATACCTACAGGCTACAAATATGACGATCCTGAGACCATGGACTACTCTGCCATGCTGAAAATTATGCGTTTTCAATCTAACATGTGGATGGTGTCTACAGTGTGTTTGACCGATAGAAGTCGCAATCTAAGGCTTTTGATGCAAAGTATGGCCCAAAAACTAAAATAACCTTAATTTTTACCTCTGACCTGACTGTGACCTGACATGTGACCTTATTTTAACAATTTCTCGTATGCTTTAGATGCGTCTCATTAACAACTTTCGATTGCCTCCTTGCGCGTCTCGCTGCGGTTATTGGTTCGGAAGATAACGAGGGAGGGGGCAGAATCTGCCCCCCCCCCCGTGGGGCGTGTTCGGCTGAATACTCCAGCGGGGCGCGGGTTAATGAAGCACTAATACTGAATGTTTCGAGGCTCTATCTAAAACATTAACTTCAATCATCCCAGGTAAAATGCCATGGGCATCAACATCACTTGGCATTCAGTAGCCGTGTTCAAGAAAACATGTGTACGGTGTGTACAGTATGTTTCACCCTATTATTGCACAAAGTGCTCTCACATGGTATAATGCATCTCCCTGCCTAAGCAAAAGTGAAATTGTAAGCAAAGATCAAGGTCAAGGTCAGGTCACAAAAGGTCACTATTGGCAAGAGGTCTACGAAAGCCATGCGACACATGTTTTATGGGTTATTTTACACGTATAATTATATAGTTGCAGTCATGTTCACAACCTGACCCTATATATAATGGCCCTCAGGTCAGGCCACATAAGGTTAAAATGTGAAGTTGATTAATATAAATAAAAAAGAATGTTTCTAGACCAATTTGGTCTCATAAATACAGCGGTGGCATTTATTTGTCTGCATCTGGTTGACAAGACAAAAAAAACGTAACTTAAAAAAATGACGTCATGAGTTACTTATACTTAGGGAGCTATAAGTCAGTCAAAAATAAAGATATTTATTTGAAATTTGTTTGAGTATCGTCCATACTTAGTTCTCCCATATATATTCCGTTTTTGTTTAATATCTTCAAATGTTTTGATTTTGTGTAAATTTTTCCGAAAAAAAATCAGTTTGTTTATTTGTTGGGGTCAAAAAGCCAAAATTGTGTAAATCCGAGATAGCCATTGCTAAGAAATTATCATTTCCGTTATTTTGACGTTTTTTATTTGATATTTGCATCAAAACTCGATTTTCTACGATTAAAAAATGGACCTGTCCCCATTATCAAAAATGGGTGGCGCCTGCTTTGTAAAGGCACTTGCAGAACTTCAACGTACCGAGTGATTTTAATAGTTCAACATTGTAGATGTTGTGATGCTACTGCTAGTATCTCGGGGCCAGGATTTCACCTAGCGATGGGTCCCAGTCTATTTGGAAAACTTCGATTTTTGTATATTAATTTCTTGCATAGAAAGTGAGTGCCGCGCATTAGCTGCATCTTAGAGTGTTCCAGAAACGAGATATCGACGATGCACTAGCTCGTATCTAACTTAATATTCATTCGATTCGTGACGGAATTATTACGCCTATTTGCACATTTTAAAATGGATGCTAGCAAGGTTTATGCTGGTTATTGCTACCATCTAGATTTGCTGTAGTTGACTATTGTTCCTAGTCTTTCTTGCTGACTGCAGATTCACATGATTCTGCTTGACGTCGTTTACTACCAGTCAACGCGGCGTAAATTCAATTGCGTACTTGTGCTGGTGAAACACATCAGCTCAATCTGCTAAGCTCTCATGATAACAAATCCACGCATCCTTGTCCTCGCTGCTGCATATTTACTTTACGGACATTGCCCTTTCAACTTCCTTGGTTTAATATTTGCAATTATAATGTTAATTCGCTGGAGGTGACATAGCTAACATTTGACTGACGATGGAGTTGAACCTCCAGCCACATATCGTATCATGACGTCATGCTATTACATACACTGCCTGCATGGCAAGCATTGCCCGTGGCACTGTCAATACCCGTTCTGGCTGTTATGCTCCTTCTTCACTCGTCGATTTACTATTGCATGGGTTAAACAAACCAGGGTTTTCGGAACGGTTTTGTAGAGGTCAGAATCTTTGCGCGCGATAAGTACGCATTCGGTTCAACGATTCTGTAGTTTTGGATGGCGCTTCTATTTGACAAACAGGAAGCTGTTGACATGGTTAACTTGGTCGAATCCTCACGATCCGCATAATTTGGGGCCGAAGATTCGCAGGAGGCAATGGAGGATTGTTGGGAATACAATGGACACTATCCCGCAAACCCTTGAAATTACCATCCCGAAACGCTTGTTCTGATAACAAATTATGAATACCCCAAAATTATAACTCAGCACTTGCTGGGTGGATACACAAAAGTACAAACTAACAAAGAAGAACAATGATTATTTAATTGCCGCCATTAAAAAGTCCTCCTTTTAGCCAATGACTGTCAATCATACGTCAAATAACTTGTTTTGCTTAGTTGGTCATTGTCTGATGTCATTTTTAACTTTTAAGTGTTCATAATTGCACATTGATCCACTGGAATTTCATTTCAACAGTCTGTCCTGTTGACTAGTCATCTGTCAAACAAAACTGCGAGCATTGAACCTGAGCAATTTCAACCGTGACCGGAAATATTGGAGTCTGTATCCACTTGGTGCGACTATCTTTTTAAACGAGCGTCTCTATCCCAACTACGGAGATGCCAGCGCAGTCGTCGCCCATTGTCGGCATTTTATGCCGATTTCGCTGGATTCAACGGACGTCTTTGTCTGATTTATAACCATAATCTCAGCAAGATCACGCAGGGGGGTCTTGTGCAATCGGCACATTTGTTCTGCTGGAGACATCCATTGCCGGGACGCTTAACATTCTATGCGGTGCTCGCGGTTGCCGAGTTGAGACAAACCCAAACTTTATAATCCTGCAGGGATGGCTCTAAACTGTACTTATGCCTGTGTGCATTTCGGATAGGCTTGGTATCTGCAGGGAAGGTTACGTAACTATGGAGTGACATGAGCGAATGATCATTGACGTTCCGATGATCGGAAACACCCACCTGTCAACCTGAAAACATTATCCTCCGCAGACATACATAGGTGAAATTCACCCATTGCCAGGGTTGACAGGGTGGGCTTCCGGGCGGCGGTGTCGCCACCGTCGCGTCAGCCGCCGATCTCACTGTCCCATGTCGCCGCCGAACCATGAGTGATGACGTCACCGTATGCCGACCAATCAGCGTCCTTCTCCGTCGCCGTTTCCCATGGCGGCAGACAACTGAGCCCGCTCTGTCGTGTCCGCAGGTGCAGGTCTGGCGCGAGCGCCCCCAGCCGGCCAAGCTCCGCCCCGCGCCGCCGGCGGCCTCCCCAGCTGGAGCGGCAGCGCCGCGCCGCTCGCCGCAGTCTGGCACCGGGCGCCGCCGCGACAGGACGCCCCCCGCCGCTTCTGCCGCCGCGCCCGCAGCACATGTGAGCCGGTCTCGTTCGCCACCATGAGGAAGCAGGAGCTGTTTGGAGTGCGTGTGTCCGCGTCGCGGACCTCGAAGGCGCTGTGTGTCATCACGGCTGGAGTTGCCTTCGTCCTCGGCACAGTACTTGGTGTGCTGATCCCGCTGTACGTGCTGCCTCCTCTGTCAGCTACGACCGAGGTACGGCCAGGACCGCAGACGGTCGTTCAGGACTACGCCAGCGCGCGTGATAATGCGCTGGAGGCGCTGACGCGCCGGCCGCCGCCGCTGCCGCCGCGCGCAGTCATGCCGCCCATGGATGAGGTGCACGTCATCGAGGTGGCGCTGGAGACGACATCGAACGTCATCACGTCGGAAGAGACGCTGCCGCCGCCACTGATAGCTGACAAGGTGAGGGAAGAGCTGGATATTGAGGTGATTGGGCTGGAAAACCTCGACACGACGACAGAGACGGATAATGTCACGACAACGACGACGTCAACAACAACGACGACGACGACGGCCTTGCCGCCGCCGTCGTCGAGCCTCACAGACGGCATCTTCTGGAACGATGCCGTGGAGGCCTCGCTACCGCCTGGCTTCGACGACGAGGCGGTGTCTGCGTGGCATGAGTTTTGCCGGCACTCGGCCTTCGTCAAGGTGGAGGAAGGCTGCGGCCGCATGCAGAACCGGCTGCTAACGTTCGAGAACGGCACGCAGTCGTGCTGCCGCTACCGGCAGAACTTCGACCAGATCCAGGGCGATATCTTCAGCTTCTTGTTGAGCCGCCAGCTCGGCATCCACAACCTGCCGCCGACGTCGATGCTGCTGGTGCAGCCGTCCGAATGGCAGTGGTCGGCGGTGCGCGCGCAGCTCAACCTGGCGCAGTGGGCTGAGCAGCGGCCGGTGGTGCTCGCCAAGTTCCAGGAGCACCTCGAGCAGGCGTACATCCCAGAGCCGCTTCGCACGACCGAACGACGCCTGCACCCGGCGGATCTCGATCTGGCCGGTCTGCAGCTGCAGAAGGATCGCCAGCAGGTTCACGAGCTGGCACAGTGGTCCGACCTCATCGTCTTCGACTACCTGACCGCCAACCTGGACCGCATCGTCAACAACCTCTACAACCAGCAGTGGAACCCGTCCATGATGGACGCGCCGGCGCACAACTTGGCGCGCGACCCGGCCACCGGTCTTCTGCTCTTCCTCGACAACGAGTCTGGGCTCCTTCACGGCTACCGACTGCTCGACAAGTACGAGCCCTACCACCGCACCATGCTGGACGCGCTCTGCGTGTTCCGACGGCAGACGGTGCAGAAGATTCGGCAGCTCCGCGACGAGGGCAACATCGGTGAATTGTTGAGACGTACCTTCCGGCAGCGACATCCAGAGATGCTCAACTTCCTACCCACTCTGCCGGAGAAGAGCATCAAGATCCTGAACTCGCGCATCAGGAACGTGTCTGATGTGATGGACAGGTGTGAGCGGACTTACGCTAGCTAGTGACGGTCGCTGCTGCTAGCAGGACGCTGAGAAACAGTGCTTTAAGCGGCCGCGGCGCCGCCACGCCGGCTGCCACGGCTGACTCGTGAGTGATTGGTGACGTCAGGCCAGTGTAACCGCTCTCCCGCAGCCGCTCCGTTCGCTCCCGTTCGTCCAGTATCGCTCTCTTCCTGTCCCGCTCGCTCAAATCCCGCTCTGTCTGTTTGACTACCAGTTACACTTTCCTCTTGGCTGCCCTGCCGAGTCCCGCGGGACCATTTTGTTCGCCGCCGCCGCTGCTGCTCACTCTGTCGGTAATTGAGAGCGTCGCCGGCTAGCCTATGATTATCTCGCTGCTGGGCCCGCCCTGTGGTCTGGCCTCCCAATCATATCCGACACCGGGCCATCAGCGGCCCGGCTGCCGAGCTTGCGCCGCGCCGCACTGCGCCGACCACTCCCCTTCCATTCACCGCCGCGCAGCCTCCCGGCCGCTTTAACAAACCGGTCCGGGGCGCCTTTGCCCGCCCGTGCCCGCCTGTGCCCGCTTGGTCCCCGCCCGCTTTGTGCCACCTGGCCGGGGCCCGTCCCGTCCGCCCGTTCGCCGCCCCGCCGCCCCCCGCGCCGCCGCCTCCGCTCCTGGGACCGGCCCGACTCGGCGCGGCGACCGCTCGGCGCTATTTGGAAGGGTCGCCAAGTGATTTACGCGCTGCTCGCCGCTGCGCTCGGCGGCATTCCTCGGCGCCGAAAGAATGCGCCCCGGATGGATCTGAGGACGGTGCGAGTTGATGTCGAGAGATGGGCGCGGCTTGGGACGCGGGAGGCGCGGCGGGCGGCGAAGGGTGGTGGGGACGGTCCCAAGGGTCGGCAGTTGCACTGTTCGGTGCCGGCGCGCCCTCTCAACTCGCCGCTCGGCGTTGCTTCATTGGCCCTTGCGTCGGTCCGCGCCGGCGGTCGGCGAGGAGCACTGAGTGCCTCCGTAATGGCGCTAATGGGAACGTTAGCGTAAACAAAGCGTGAACATTAGGACGCTGTCGATTAAGATGCAATCGAGCCACCTCGTTGCCGGACCTCACAGACTTCATTTGATGCCGACAGTCTATCATCGGTCCGGATCATTTGGCGCCGAGTTTGTGTCGCCGACCGTGGGCGGCCCGTCCCTGTCAATGCCGCCCTTCATCCTCCGTCGCACGGTGATCGCAGTGGACGACTCGGACAGTGGCGCACTGTTTTTCCACGCCGGCGCCTGCCGCCACGCGATGCGCCCAGCGATAGGGCCGGGAACATGGACCTAATCGCGCACTATCTCCGACACATGCAGGCCGGTGTTTTATCGCTCTGCGCTTTGCTCTTGTTGAATCCCTGGGTGCGTTACGCGGACTGGGGTGGACGGCTGCGGCGGCGTGACACGGACACGCTGTCGAGCGGGTGCGCGGGTGTTCGTGCGTGTGTGCGTGTGTGCGTGTGTGGGGGACGGAGGATGTGTGAATCATCGTAACGTTCGCTCGGCTCGAGCGTCGATCAGCTGTGATATCTGATAACTCATATTGCCGCCCATACGGCGTCGTTGTCGGTCGCCTTGTTATGTGTCCATGTCGTGTTATTCGTTAGCAGTCATATTTAACAGTATCGTGGGGCGGTGTGCATTTGTGGTGAGAAATAGGCGGACTCTGGTAAGCGGGGCGCTGTACTCGCTGGGTTTCGCTTCGCGCACACTGTTTGCATTCGCTCCCAGCAGCCGCGGAACCCGTTCAAATAGGCGGGCGAGTTTTTGTGCTAGTCTGATTCAATAGTGTATGTGTGAAGTGTAAGTATGCGCGCTGCCGCTACTGTGTGTATGTGTGTGTGTGCATACGTGGGCGGGCCGCTGCCGCCCTCACACGACGATGCTATTTCTATGTGTGTACATAATACATGGCAAAGGATTTACACGGGCGTTTTACTGGCATGTGACAGGGTGATCGCTTTTTACAAAGACTAGCAGTGTCTGCAGATAGCTGTGCAAAGCAGATAGCGAGGTGATTTACCCTGACGCGAGGCGATTCTTCATCTACTCGTGGAGTTACAACCGCGGTATGAACTTTAGGCGCTGAGTAATCACTCAGAGACTCAGCAGACTTCTCGCGGTCAGACAAGAACCGCACATTGTCGGCTTTGCAGGTGGCACGACAGATGTTATCCAATCGATGTCGGTATTTTTGGCAAAACTTACCACCATTTACAGCGGTAGCGAAGTGAAACAAGTTCTCTTTGCGATAGCGTGCAGTCAGATAAGGTCTGATTACAAACTGGTCTAGAGAGGGCTGAGAGAGCTCCTTAGCCTGACATGACAAGCGTAAACAGTATGAGTGATGTAAAGTCAGTTTGATAAGATCACTCTCAGTTGAGCAGGGAATTGCAAAGTTGCTTCAATTTGTATTTTGTTTGCTTGTTTTTCAGAGCCTTGGAAAATGCTCCCACAGATATTCCTTGAATCGAACATTGAATCATTGTCTTTTAGTCTTTTTAACGCTGTGGCTAACGCGCTATGTAAGGCATTGGGATAATACGTATTTTAAAGCTTTTATTTGACCTCCTCACAAAAGTTGAGTTTATGATTTCATGTTTTGTATGAATTTTCGAGCACGGCTCATGATCACATACACAAAACCTAAAAAACACCGTGTATGTGTTGTGTTTTTAGAGACTACCAGCATCCCATTTTTTCATTCCTAAGAGTCTTTCATTCGTGAAATAATAAACTCCGAGCCATATTGTTGTATGTCATGGCATATTATTAATATTGTCAATATAAACCCAACTTTTGTAAGGAGGTCAAATAAAAGCTTTAAAATACGTATTGAATCATTGTGTTGAAATTGTGTTTTTAGAGACCACCAGTATCCCATTTTTTCATTCCCAAGAGTCTTTCATTCGTGAAATAATAAACTCCGAGCCATATTGTTGTATGTCATGGCATATTATTAATATTGTCAAGTGAGATAAATGTCATGAACTGTTTCCCCGTTTGCTGCAATATCCCCACTTCCACTGAATCTCTCTCCTTCTCGGCTGCTTGTTTTGTTGTCTGCTACGTTTGCAAGATGAACGGTGAATATACAAATTGTACATTTTTCGAATAAATGCAAAAATAACTTGATATGCTTATTCGACACTGGTCTTATTCACCAAAAATGCATACAATTGTGTACTGCTCACAATCTCACGAGACAGATAAACCCCTACCATTACACAGAATGATACGCTCTAACCGCTTCACAGGCTAAACTCAGACCACAGATAATGTCATCATTTATTTATGGTTAAAATTGACAATATATATTCCAAGCCTCCGACCCCCACCTAAATCTAGACCGCACCTGAACACACCATCTATCTCACACTGCACTCACGCGAAGCCTGCATCAGTGTCACCGTCGGCAAGGCAACAGTGTCACCGTCGCCAAGGCAACAGTGTCACCGTCGCCAAGACTTCGAAACATCATTAGCGTGATCTGGCGGCGGAGCCCAAGACGATTAATCAGTACTGTCCACTTGTCTGAGCTCTCCAGAAACGGCGACAGCCGGCCCTTTTCAATACTGCATGCCGTCCCTCGCCACGCTGCCAGCAATGGCGTCATGATTCAGTCAAAGTCAGCTGAAGCGATTAGTGACCGCGTCGCCGAGACCGTCAGACGGCCAGACGTTCACCTGAGTAAACGGCACGCTTTTCAAGGGCATGCTAGCTGTCGTCTGGTGCTGATGCTTTTGTGAGCGGTTTACTGTATGTTTAGACTTAAAGTATGATCTTTGCAAAATATGTTTGTTGATTCCTGGTCAGATTTAGCTCTAGCTCTAGTCGAGGTGAGTTGCTGTTAGGCGTAGCTCGCTAACGTGAGACTAGCGAGTAGCGAGTTTAGCCACTAGCGTGAAACCGGCCGCCATCTTTAAGCCGAGGCGAGCCATGCCGGCCAGTTTGCAGCCTGACACCATCATGTGGCAACTCCAGTCACAAATCCGGCCCGATCCCTTTGGCCGGCAGCTTAAATTCAGCGCAGCTTCTCAGCGCTGCGCCGTAATCATTCCAGCTTTCCGGTCCTTCTCGGCACGGCATTCCTCCGTCTCAGATAAGCCCGACTGTGGGGCCATTACGGCCGCTACTGCCGCAGTGCCTCGCTGCAGAACGACCCCTCTGCAGCCGGCGCCGCCCGCCGCCGCCGCCCGCCGCCGCCCGCCGCCGCCCGCCGCCGCCCGCCGCCGCCCGCCGCCCGCCGCCCCCGCCCGCCCGCCGCCCGCCGCCCCCGCCCGCCGCCGCACCGCCATCACGTTCCCCTGAGCCCACGTCGTCCAGTCCGCCGCCGCGTAACGTCGCCGTTACAGCTCTCCGAGGACGTTATGCAGCTGTTATAGGTCTCGGTGACGATGTCGCAAAGTGGTGCAATCGTCCCGGCATCTCTTGTCACTGCGGACGCTCGTAATCTAGCGGCGAGATGGGCATCAGAGGGCCTCAGATGGAGGATGGTGTGGTGGCTGGCGACATCGCAGCCCATCGCGGCCCAGCGCGGCCCAGCGCGGTCTCCGCGGCCAGTTCGTACCCGTGCGCCATTAGCTGCGAGACTCTTTACGATCGCCGAGATATAATGAGTGGCTGCAGCCGGCGCCGGCGTGCCTGCAACCATGATGGCGACATCAAGCAGCCTTTTATTGAATTTGTCGTAATCTTTGTATCAGAAAGCTCGTAAAAGTAACTCAAAGCCACACAGAAATGCTTCGGCCCGGTATTTAGTGCGTCACGGTGTTTAGGCCTTTACGACGGGGTCATAAAGCTGCCATGGATTGTTCCAATCATGGATTGTGTGTGAGCCGGCCGGAGGGTCGGCGGCGGCGGCACCCGCGCGGCACTGGGGGCGGCCGGGCGGGACTCGTCTCGGGACGGGGACACCCTGGGAACGGGCTGCTGAGTGGCGGGTCGGTCCCTGAACGCACTGCGAGTTGTCGACACTGCCCACTGCCAGATGGGTCGGAAGAGCACATTATTAAGCGGTCCAGGGGCCATCACCGCCTCGGCGACCCACCCCGACCCGCTACGTCTCCACGCTGATGCAACCCAGCGCCAAACGACCGCGACCTCCCGACAGTTCGGTTCAGTGACACGGCGATGGTATCTGTCGACATCAATAACGGGCCCTAGGGCACGGGTGTGTCCGGCCGGACAGGGAGTGTCCTGCACATGCCACGTCCATCGGTGCCGCAGCTCACATCGGCCGGCTGGTCCTTGCAGACACGAGCTGCAAAGCTAAGCGGTTCGGTCGTAAGTACTTTGGACTGCTTGAAGTCAATGCGAAATTCACTAGTGCTGTCACGCAGAGGAATATTATGTTTATAATTTGATTTTTGGAAGGAGCACAAAATGGCAAAGTAGCTCAATTGTATCTGAATAAAGCATTTCTATGACCTTGCATGAATGAACATCGGTAGGCCAAATACACCCATTATACATGTCGTAATGAAACATCGTGTATTTAATGATATACCATTGTTCTTCCTTGTTGAGTTGGGTCATCAAAACTGTTGAGAATGTTGATTGAATGTTGTTGATGAATGATGATTGAGTCATTAAAATACCAATTCAGTATCCAATCAGTTAGTTATTTAGGCTGGAATGGAATATCGTATTTGGTTCAGTAAGATTTAATTAAATATAAAACAGCTTATTTCTACCACAAGCTAAACGACTTGGCTTCATCTACCTCATCTCTCAATTTCTGAGACCACACATAATAGCCGAAAATACTCGTTTCTGGGAGGATCTGCTCTGGCATGGCTCGCCATTGTGTTTCTGGCCCGGTGGCTGTCGGCCTGTTTGTACACCGGATGTCGCCCCGGTGGCGGCCCCGGTGGCGGCTCCGGTAACCGGCCGGGCCCATGGCGGCTAACTGTAACGACAGTCCCGCCGGTTGGCACAGGGAATGTCACATCAGGCCTAATTATTTTATCCAATTAAGCCGGCCAGGGGGACAATGGCGGCGTCCGGGAGTGGAGCGGTGACGGAGCGGTGACGGTGCGGTGAACTAGCGGTGACGGAGCGGTGACGGAGCGGTGACGACAACCTGTCAGCGTCACCTAACGGTGACCGTTCTGACGGAACACACTTTAACAGTGTCCACTGTCCAGTGGCGGCGGAAGGTATTTTCGGATGGGGGGGGGGCAAGGAAACCCAGTGCGCCCCCTCGGGTCAAGCGCCCCACCCCCCCCCCCATAAAAAAATGCGCGAAATGAAAAAAATCGGATTTAGGCCACATAATATACCAGTAAAACGCCTTTTTGGGCGATGACCGAGCGGGCGCGCTCTGGTAAAGCTAAAACAGGTTTTAAATATGAAACGGTACGGGAGCACACATGCGCATTGACTGTGTCCCAATAATGAGTAACACATTCAATAGTTTTACCGTGGTTATATCCTAGTAGGGGAAAGTGGGGTATAGTGGAACACCGGGGCAAAGCAAACCACCCACTCTGCTGTTTTTATGAGTGGGAAAATCTACGTGCAATTATCTTCACTAATAGTGCATTATGTTGACACACTTCCGACCGCGACGGCTCGGCGATCGAGGTGATGCTCTGAGACAAAAAAAAAATGATATATATTATATATTTTATATTTCTGTTATACTTTTAGTGTAATGGAAATGTCGAGATTGCTGAGGTGTCTGTGCCCAAATGTAGATTCCTATCAGTGCTTCGGTAATGCAGTTGTATAGTTTTAATGCGCCATAAACAAACAATCGCCATTTTTGGCGTGTCGTCTGAAATGTTTGTCCAAACGTGAAACTTTAATTTGGGGTAAAGTGGACCTGGGTGGTCCGCTTTGCCCCGCTATTCACGACATTGCATGTATCTGTATTTCATGTGCACATGTAATCAGGTGTTATCCCCTCCGGGTCAATATACGGTGGCCCAATGAGCGGCGTCCAAAGTCGTGACGTTTTAATGGAATCTCACGATTGGTCGAGCGTATTAAATCACGGGGAAAGCTAATGGACCCAAGGGCCGTAGAATATTGCCGCTTGTGTACGCTCGTCGGCTTCGTCGAATCGATGGCGACGCGGACAGTGTCGCGCTTGGTCGGGCTCGGTTATGAAATCCGCCAGGACGGGTCCGTCCCAGTGATCCGTCGACTAGAGTGTCTGCCTTTTAGCGGATACTGCTGGCTCTCACGTGCATGCTGGAATGCTCCGTAGCGGCAGGGAAGAAGGCTCTTTCCAGATGGCTTCTCAACCGACGACACAGAGCTGCAGCTGAGCAGTATTGCGGTGATGATGCCTGAATGAGACGGGCGGGCGGTGGTCAGGGGGTGGTCTGAGGGCTGGTAAAGTCGACATGACGTCGGAAGCAGTGCTAAGTGGAGGCGATTGTCAGCAGAATAATATTGTGTGATAGACGACGGGGAATGGATGATTGTGGTGGTTGGTGGATAGTGGGGATGGGTGATGGGTGATCATATTGTATGATGGGTGATGGGTATTGTATTGTATTGTATTAAACAATTAAAACACTCCATTTTAAAATGGCTATTCCGAGTGTCGGTTAAGGGTTAAGAAGAGAGACATGTTAAAAGACACTCGGTATACAACACACAATAAGATCAGATGAATATAGAAGTGTACACGGGCTATAGAAAATAAAACACCCACGCACACACACCCACGCAGTCACACACTCATTTTCCTCGCTTCACACAACTAAAAGTTCGGACACTGCACGCTTAAAAGCCCCCAAGGATAAATCTCGAATCTCCAGCGGGAGGCGGTCATATACCTGCGCCGTACAGAAAAGAAGGCGCCGCCTGCCTGCTTCGGTTCTCGCGCGCGGGAGAGCCAGATATATCTGCGTCCTGCCGGGTGGTTCGAGAGCGAAGAGCAGAGTTGACCTGAAGCTGAGAGGAAAGAGCCACTGGCTCCCCGGTGCAGCGAATTTTGTGCAGAAAATTTAATGAGTGAAGTTCGTACAACTGGCGGGCGGTAGGCCAGCCCAGTTCGACTCGCACGTCCGATATGTGGTCGAATTTGCGTCGGCCAGAGACAACGCGCAGCGCAAAATTGAGGATCTTTTGGAGGCGCTGTATATTTTTCTCTGACCCGTTTCCAAAGACAGCAAGACAGTATCGGACGTGCGAGAGGACCAAGGCATTGACCAGGGTAGACAGAAGGTCGGGCGGGATCTGATGACGCACGTGGGACAGGCCGATGAGGATACCGTTGCATTTTTTGACGAGAGCAGACACGTGAGAGTCCCAGGTGAGGTGCTTGTCGAACACCACGCCAAGGTTCCTCACCGTAGGGCCCTCACGGATCGTATCCTCGCGAAATCGAATGGAGATCGGGACTAAGCCACGACAATTCTGACGGGAGCCAAATACGATAAGTTCAGTTTTACCGGTGTTAACCTTCAAACCGTGGGAGTAGAACCAGGCATCCAAAGAGTTTAAAACCTGTTCCATGGTGGCAATAAGCTGAGGGAGGAAGTTTTTTTTTGCCAGAGAGTAGAATTTGTGTATCGTCAGCGTACTGCACCACGTGCGCCTCAGGGGCAAAGAGGAGGAGGTCGTTGGCGAAAATCTGGAAAAGGAGCGGGCCAAGTGAGGAACCTTGGAAAACACCCATAGGATTTGGGAGAGGACTGGAAAGGAGTCGGTTTCCCCGCCCACCAGTTGTACAAACAGATTGAGTATGGCCACGGAGGTAAGAGGAGAACCAGGTCGGATCGATACAATAGGCTTGAAGTTTGGAAAGAAGCTTTGAGTGGTCGATGACGTCAAAGCATTTGGAAAGGTCGAGAAGACAGAAAAGCGTGAGGTCCTGGCGGTCGGTAGCAGCAAGGATGTGGTCGGATACGGTAACTAGCGCAGTTTCTGTGGATAGGCTGGCGCGGAAACCGTGCTGGGAAGAGGAGAAAAGAGGATTTTCAGACATATAGGAGGAGTATAGCTGCTGCTGAGCAACTTTCTTCACAAACTTGGGGAAGGCAGAGACGATGGAGATGGGACGAAAGTTGGATGCTTTGGAAAGGCTGCCGGATTTGTGGATAGGGTGAACGGTGGAGTGCTTCCAGGACGCGGGAAATTCACAGGTTGTGAGACAGGTGTTGACAAGATAGAGAAGGACGTGACCAATGGCATCAAAACACCATCACACATCACCCATCACCCAGGGTGATGGGTGATGGGTGATGGGTGATGGGTGATGTGTGATGTGTGATGTGTGATGTGTGATGGGTGATGGGTGATGTGTGATGTGTGATGTGTGATGTGTGATGTGTGATGGGTGATGGGTGATGTGTGATGGGTGGTGGGTAATGGGTGATGGGTGATGGGTGATGGGTGATGGGTGATGGGTGATGGGTGATGGGTGATGGGTGATGGGTGATGGGTGATAGGTGATGGGTGATGGGTGATGGGTGATGGGTGATGGGTGATGGGTGATGGGTGATGGGTGATGGGTGATGGGTGATGTGTGATGGGTGATGTGTGATGTGTGATGTGTGATGTGTGATGTGTGATGTGTGATGGGTGATGGGTGATGTGTGATGGGTGGTGGGTAATGGGTGATGGGTGACGGGTGATGGGGGATGGGTGATGGGTGATGGTGATGGGTGATGGGTGATGTGTGATGGGTGATGGGTGATGGGTGATGGGTGATGGGTGATGGGTGATGGGTGATGGGTGTAGGTGATGGGTGATGGGTGATGGGTGATGGGTGATGGGTGATGGGTGATGGGTGATGGGTGATGGGTGATGGGTGATGGGTGGTGGGTAATGGGTGATGGGTGATGGGTGATGGGTGATGGGTGATGGGTGATGGGTGATGGGTGATGGGTGGTGGGTAATGGGTGATGGGTGATGGGTGATGGGTGATGGTGATGGTGATGGGTGATGGGTGATGGGTGATGGGTGATGGGTGATGTGTGATGTGTGATGTGTGATGGGTGATGGGTGATGTGTGATGTGTGATGTGTGATGGGTGATGGGTGATGGGTGGTGGGTGATGGGTGATGGGTGATGGGTGATGGGTGATGGGTGATGGGTGATGGGTGATGGGTGATGGGTGATGGGTGATGGGTGATGGGTGATGGGTGATGGGTGATGGGTGATGAGTGATGGGTGATGGGTGATGGGTGATGGGTGATGGGTGGTGGGTAATGGGTGATGGGTGATGGGTGATGGGTGATGGGTAATGGGTAATGGGTGACTCGTCACTTGTGACGAGTGTTTGTCATACATAAACATCGCAAATGCAGAAGGCCGGTTTTAAGATGTTCAAAGCGAATAGCTTAATTAGTTTGCTGCTGTTGTTATAGAGTTATAAACTTTTGGAAAACGCTCAAAGTACATAGCATAGAGCTGTTTTGCTGCCGTTTATTTGGAGTTAGAGGCTGTTGGACTGGGTTAATTACCAATACATGACATTGGTGTTATCAATAAACATATTTCAGTATTTGAACGACGAATACTTGGAAAATGAAAAAATAAGAGAAGAAATAAGAAAAGAAAGAACAAGAAGAAAGAAATAAGAAGAAATAAGTTTTTTTATTCGAATGGGGTAGCGTGGTTCACTTTTCTCCGCGATTTTGTTTTCACAGAAACATGTTTTGGCTTCTTCGGTGTCGAATTACGCCATTTTATAGAAGTCCTAGATAAAATTCAGCCGAATGAAAATCAAAGCTGGAACACGAAACTACCCTTCAGACAAATTTGTTGGTAGATTCCGGTTGCTACTAAAACAAATATATGACGTAATTCCTTAGCTAGTCCGCTATACCCCACTCTCCCCTATGCATAGTTTTAGGAACGTTCAGATGAATGGAGATGTACAAAGTAAATGGCAGTTCCCTGGGACAAACTACATACAAACAATAACATGTATTAAAGTGAAATATTCACCTTTTGATTTATTTATCTGCATTTTCACGCGACACATGTATTGATCGTGCCTCAATTTAAAAGTGAAATAACAACATTTTCTATTTCAAAAATTAAATTATGGGAAATTAAAAATGTATACTAACATATGGTGACGAACAGTATAATCCATCACTATCTCTGGTTTTAATGTTATTTGTAAACAAGTCATAGGGCCAGCAATGAAGCAAGTGATCCAAGAAGCGTGACAACGTCCCTGATTGGTCAATGAAACAAATTGCTTACATTAAATACGTCGCCGTCCTTGTCCAAGTTAATCCGCAGAATGCATCACGGTTTTCTGAAACGTTTATTGATTGATTAAGATTATGGATAAACGGTTTAGATAAATGGTTAATGTGCGCATTGTAATATGTTCAATACCTATTTGTTGAAAATTGATGGATTTTTTTTTAAAGTCGTGAACACTAAATAGTTCGCCGTCTGGGGCCAAGTTAAACTGTCGATTTTAATGCACTTTTTTCAAATGCTTGTTGATTGTTCATAGAAGTTTGGTACATATTCACAAAAGATAGAGTGCATTAAACATTATATGCCTTCATGATAAATAACAATGCGTAGGCAGGCGAATTTTCGCTGGGTTCGATGTTATTAAAATATTGATAAAAAATTAAATTACAAAATTGCAATGACCAAATTGTAATGACAAAATTGTTATAACATAATCGAACCTGACCTAAACTTTACCGCAATTACGGCCACAGGGACCCACGTTTAGAACGCTCCGCTCGCATTCGCTCGCTGCGCTGCGTCCTAGGGGGCTGTCTCCACCCCCGGACCCCCCAGACCATCTCGGAGATAAAACCTAACCCAAAACCTAAAACCTAACCCTACTGCGTAAATAAGTACGCTACGCGGCCCCGCCATTTCCAATTGTCAAAAATACGTTGGAAAAAACGTTCCAACAACACGTACGAACATCGAAAAAACGTTCCAACGCGAAGAAAAACATTCCAACGGATCCACGTACGAACGCTTCCAAATGCAGCCCCACCGGCCCCGCCCCTTGCATTGCCAAAATATACGGAGAAAACCCGTTCTAACAACACGTACGAAAGCTGCAAAAACTTTCAACGAAACGTTCCAACGGATCTAAAAACTATACGGATAAAAAAACGTTCCAACAACACGTACGAACGTTGACAAAAACAAAACGTTCTAACGAAACCATTCCAACGGATCCAATTATTGTATTTTTCACAAAGTGTTTGTAACATATTTTATGGTTAATCCTGGCTTTGAAATAGAGATTCGTGAAAGGTCACAGCAAATTTGAAGTGGAACATAAACAAAGTGTTTCATAAACTGAATAGAATCGGATGCAACTTTAACTTCGCATAGATATAAACAACCGTTTTGTCTAACGAAAGGAAACTTTTCTTTCCTTGCTGATCATTAAATAATATAGTTTTATCTAAAGATCCGCCAGGGTTTCAATCGACCTTGATTCTACCTCACGATGTACAAGTTTGCTAAATTATGGTCTGCTGAAGTATACGCGTTTGTGTATCAAATATAAACGTTTGACATATTGCTTCATCCAAATAGGCATGTGTTTTCGTGAACGGATGCTATTTTCTTTCAAATCCATGTAGGATGAGGCCTTGAAACACCGGCGGACAGAGCGCCCCTCTCAGGCGGCCAGAGCGCCCCCTCTCAGGCGGCCGGAGCGCCGCCTCTCAGGCGGCCAGAGTGCTCCCTCCCAGGCGCCCAGAGCACCCCCTCTCAGACGGCCACAATGCCCCTCTAAGGCGGCCAGAGCGCCCTCTTTCCGGTGGCCAGAACACCCCTTCTCAGGCGGTCAGAGTGCTCCCTCTCAGGCGCCCGGAGCGCCTCCTCTCAGAAGGCCAGAGTGCCCCTCTCAGGCGGCCAGAGCGCCCCCCCCCCCCCTCAGGTGGCCAGAACACCCTCTCTCAGGCGGCCAGAGCGCCCCCTCTCAGGTTGTCAGAGCGCCCACTCTCAGGCGGCCAGAGCGCCCATCTCAAACAGTCAGAAGACCCTCTCTCAAAAACCAGAGCGCGCCCCCTCTCAGGCGGCCAGGGCGCCCCCTCTCAAGCGGCCAGAGCGCCCCTCAGGCGGCCAGAGCGTCCCCTCAGGCGGCCAGAGCGCCCCCGCTCAGACGGCCAGAGTGCCCCTCTCAGGCGGCCAGAGCGCCTCCTTTCAGGTGGCCAGAACACCCCCTCTCAGGCGTCCAGAGCGCCCCTTCTCAAACGCCAAGAGTGTCCCTCTCAGGCGGCCAGAGCGCCTCCTTTCAGGTGGCCAGAACACCCCCTCTCAGGCGTCCAGAGCGCCCCTTCTCAAAAGCCAAGAGTGTCCCTCTCAGGCGGCCAGAGCGCCTCCTTTCAGGTGGCCAGAACACCCCCTATCAGGCGTCCAGAGCGCCCCTTCTCAAACGCCAAGAGTGTCCCTCTCAGGCAGCCAGAGCGCCTCCTTTCAGGTGGCCAGAACACCCCCTCTCAGGCGTCCAGAGCGCCCCTTCTCAAACGCCAAGAGCGCCCCTCTCAGGCTGCCAAAGCGCCCCCTCTCAAGCGGCCAGAGCGCCCCCTCAGGCGGCCAGAGCGCCCCCTCTCAGGCTGCCAGAGCGCCCCCTCTCAGGCGGCCAGAGCGCCCTCTCTCAGGCCAGCAGCCCCTTCCAAACACAAAGCGCCCCTCGGCTGAGTTTGGGGGGGGAGGGGGCACTGCCTCCCTGCCTCTTCCGCCGCCACTGCCACTGTCCACAGACTGCAGCAAAGATGATGTGAGCAGTGGTACACACGAGGCAGGGACAGCAAAGATGATGTGAGCAGTGGTACAAACGAGGCAGGAACATCAAAGATGATGTGAGCAGTGGTACACACGAGGCAGGGACAGCAAAGATGATGTGAGCAGTGGTACACACGAGGCAGGGACAGCAAAGATGATGTGAGCAGTGGTACGCACGAGGCAGGGACAGCAAAGATGATGTGAGCAGTGGTACACACGAGGCAGGGACATCAAAGATGATATGAGCAGTGGTATACACAAGGCAGGGACAGCAAAGATGATGTGAGCAGTGGTATACACGAGGCAGGGACAGCAAAGATGATGTGAGCAGTGGTACAAACGAGGCAGGAACATCAAAGATGATGTGAGCAGTGGTACACACAAGGCAGGGACAGTGAAGATGATGTGAGCAGTGGTACACACAAGGCAGGGACAGCAAAGATGATGTGAGCAGTGGTACACACAAGGCAGGGACAGTGAAGATGATGTGAGCAGTGGTACACACGAGGCAAGGACAGCAAAGATGATGTGAGCAGTGGTATACACGAGGCAGGGACAGCAAAGATGATGTGAGCAGTGGTACACACGAGGCAGGGGCAGCGAAGATGATGTGAGCAGTGGTACACACAAGGCAGGGACAGTGAAGATGATGTGAGCAGTGGTATACACGAGGCAGGGACAGCAAAGATGATGTGAGCAGTGGTACACACGAGGCAGGTACAGCAAAGATGATGTGAGCAGTGGTACACACAAGGCAGGGACAGTGAAGATGATGTGAGCAGTGGTACACACGAGGCAGGGACAGCAAAGATGATGTGAGCAGTGATACACACAAGGCAGGGACAGTGAAGATGATGTGAGCAGTGGTACACACGAGGCAGGGACAGCAAAGATGATGTGAGCAGTGGTACGCACGAGGCAGGGACAGCAAAGATGATGTGAGCAGTGGTACACACGAGGAAGGGACAGAGTCGGGAGAGGGAAGGAGCTGGAGACTGATACGCACGCAACAGGAGCTGGAGACTGATACATTCGAGGAAGGAACGGAGTCGGGAGAGGAAAGGAGCTGGAGACTGATACACACGAGGCAGGGACAGAGTCGGGAGAGGAAAGGAGCTGGGGACTGATACACACGAGGCAGGGACAGAGTTGGGAGAGGAAAGGAGCTTGGGACTGATACACACGAGACAGGGACAGAGTCGGGAGAGGAAAGGAGCTGGAGACTGATACACACGAGACAGGGACAGAGTCGGGAGAGGAAAGGAGCTGGAGACTGATACACACGAAATAGGAGCTGATGACTGATACACACGAGGAAGGGACAGAGTCGGGAGAGGAAAGGAGCTGGAGACTGATACACACGAGGCAGGGACAGAGTCGGGAGAGGAAAGGAGCTGGAGACTGGTACACACGAAACAGGAGATGGGGACTGGTACACACGAGGCAGGGACAGAGTCGGGAGAGGAAAGGAGCTGAAGACTGATACACACGAAACAGGAGCTGGAGACACGAGGAAGGGACAGAGTCGGGAGAGGAAAGGAGCTGGAGACTGATACACACGAGGCAGGGACAGAGTCCGGGGATGACATTGTGGACAGAAAGGACAGGTGAAGGACACACATATAACTTATGTGTTCACAAAAGTGTATTCAGGTTTGCTCTAGAAGCATTGCGAATGAAAGGGAGACAAAGCTGCTCTCTTCGTGATGCTAAAGGAGAAACTCGGAAGTGACGCAACGTATCTGCGCAATAAAGCTGAATACGCCTGAGACGGGAAAGACGCCGAGCAATGACTCATACTTATTAGCATAGGCATCCCCCCCCCCCAGCAGAGAATTCCCACAAACGGGAAGGAAGGGTTAGATAAGCATGCGTTCTTAGGTAGCGTACCACGTGCGTGTCATAACCGCCGGAATTCAATCAGAAGCTCTCCTGTGTCACAAATACCCTCCAGACCACAAAAGAGAGGCCGCTCTTGGGGTAAATCCGGTATCTTGATATGGCCGTGGATTCAGATGTGAGAATCGGCTTTGATATACGGTGGTAGCGACATTCCCAGTGCGCTCCTACCAGACATCGATAAGCATCACCCAGCTAAACGCTAGTTCATAGAACTTGCTCAACGCTTCCAAGAAAACCTTCTGTTTAGAGGACGCTCTACCGAGCCGCGGGTGCGATGCCTGTACTCGCCACATTGCTGCCATTCCTGCTGACCAGCCTGCACCGATAGGTGGTGATCGGAGAGACGGCCAGGAATCTCTATCGGCTGTCACGTCGGCACACAAATCAGGGGGCGCGTCATCCTGCCGGGCTCACTTGGTGCTACCGGAACTGCCGCTGTGACTAAGCTGGCCGCCGCCCGGCGGTCCGGACTCCGGACATACTGGTGTTGCGGCGATGTGGTGGCGCACCCGCGTCGTCTTTGTCAGCCATATAGTTAAACATGGTAATCCTTGTGCTAATAAGGTTTTCGGTAACATTGAAGTGAAAATAAAATATCTAACATGTTTGTTGGATGTTAATTGCATTGCGTTGGCAATATTTTCGCTACAGTTGTTTAACATTTCTTGAATTGATTGATGCTGCATCAATTGAATTGATTTAATTTATCACTGTCCCGTGAAGTTACTGAACTTTGTGTAAAACCAGTTTCAAGAGTGGCATCCTTTTTACCAGGATTTGGAATGTCTAGTCAATTCATCAATATATCTCGTTAGGATCACACCTGTTTGAGATACAACCATTAGTTGATCGACTGATGACTCGTATTTGCTATTTTGTATGTGTGTTACTAATCAAAGAACACCAACTTGCATTCAAAATGAGAAACGAATGAACCCTGATGACCATTTAACGATCTTATGATCCTGCCTTAATGACGTCGCAGCAACAAACTCATGACCAGCATATAGTGCTTCGATGGACACGAGAAACTTTATCTCCAGCGTCATGTATCGACAATTACCCACTTAGAAACAACACCTCCAACTGACCCAACGAGGCACACCCTTTCTGTGCTGCTATCTCCAACCCAACTACTCCCCCGCTTCCGGCTCAACGCCCGAGGCTGCGGCCTACCGACCCGGGGCCAAAGACCAAACCATACCTCCCACTGAGCACTCTGCCACCCGGCACCGGGACTGCATACACATCCCTGACGCGCGGCACCGGCTGCTGCTCTACTGCGCTGCCACGGTCTGCGGCGGCGGGCGTGGTCCGACTCCTCACACACAGCCGTCAGTTCCAGACCGGCAGGTGGTCCTGCCAGCCTCGCCTCGGAGCCGAGCCGAGACGAGCCGAGCTGAGCCGGGACCTACTGACGGCCGCCGCCGTTTTTCCGCCGCGCGTCTGAGTGACGTCGGCCGGCCGGCGCATCAGCCACCCTCCATTCCGGCCGGCCGACCGATTCTCCACGGCGAGACTGCGTGGCCACTGCCGAGACAGCGGCCCGCCCGGCCCGACTCGACACCAGCTAATTAGAATTGATACCGCGCCCCGGCCCACGCTGAGTCCGTGGCGCATTCCCGTACGGAATAGTATGCTGCGGAGAAAGACGAATGCAGCCGGTATTGGAGAGAGACTGGGTGACTGACGCGACGGGAAGGGCGCGGGAAGCGTGGAAATCGCTGCGACGGGAGTTATTTGTAAGGCTGCCGTGCCGCACAGAAACGTAACTCAGACTGCCGTGCCGCACATAAACGCAACTCAGTCTGCCGTGCCGCACAGAAAGGCAACTCAGGCTGCCGTGCCGCACAGAAAGGCAACTCAGGCTGCCGTGCCGCGCAGAAACGCAACTCAGGCTGCCGTGCCGCGCAGAAACGCAACTCAGGCTGCCGTGCCGCACAGAAAGGCAACTCAGGCTGCCGTGCCGCGCAGAAACGCAACTCAGTCTGCCGTGCCGCACAGAAAGGCAACTCAGGCTGCCACGCAGCACAGAAACGCAACTCAGACTGCCGTGCCGCGCAGAAACGCAACTCAGGCTGCCGTGCCGCACAGAAAGGCAACTCAGGCTGCCGTGCCGCGCAGAAACGCAACTCAGGCTGCCACGCAGCACAGAAACGCAACTCAGACTGCCGTGCCGCGCAGAAACGCAACTCAAGCTGCCGTGCCGCACAGAAACGCAACTCAGGCTGCCGTGCCGCACAGAAACGCAACTCAGGCTGCCGTGCCGCACAGAAACGTAACTCAGACTGCCGTGCCGCACATAAACGCAACTCAGTCTGCCGTGCCGCACAGAAAGGCAACTCAGGCTGCCGTGCCGCGCAGAAACGCAACTCAGGCTGCCGTGCCGCACAGAAACGCAACTCAGGCTGCCGTGCCGCACATAGGCGTGACTTGGTGACTGCCACGCAGCACATAGGCGTCACTTGGTGACTGCCACGCAGCACATAGGCGTGACTTGGTGACTGCCGCACGGCATACGAACGAAGCTAGGAGACTGCCGCACGACATAGAAAGGTAGCTGGGAGACTGCCGCACGGCATAGAAAGGTAGCTGGGAGACTGCCGCACGGCATAGAAAGGTAGATGGGAGACTGCCGCACGGCATAGAAAGGTAGCTGGGAGACTGCCGCACGGCATATAAAGGTAGCTGGGAGACTGCCGCACGGCATACGAACGAAGCTGGGAGACTGCCGCACGGCATAGAAAGGTAGCTGGGAGACTGCCATGTGGCATAGAAAGGTAGCTAGGAGACTGCCGCACGGCATAGAAAGGTAGCTAGGAGACTGCCGCACGGCATATAAAGGTAGCTAGGACACTGCTGCACGGCATAGAAAGGTAGCTAGGACACTGCCGCACGGCATAGAAAGGTAGCTAGGAGACTGCCGCACGGCATAGAAAGGTAGCTAGGAGACTGCCGCACGGCATAGAAAGGTAGCTGGGAGACTGTCGCACGTCATAGAAAGGTGGCTGGGAGACTGCCGCACGGCATAGAAAGGTAGCTAGGAGACTGTCGCACGTCATAGAAAGGTGGCTGGGAGACTGCCGCACGGCATAGAAAGGTAGCTAGGAGACTGCCGCACGGCATAGAAAGGTGGCTGGGAGACTGCCATGCGGCATAGAAAGGTAGCTAGGAGACTGCCGCACGGCATATAAAGGTAGCTGGGAGACTGCCATGCGGCACAGGAACATACCACTACAGACTGCCGAGCGGCTCAAGTAACACGGGAGACAGCCGCGCAGCACATAGGCGTGACTTGGTGACTGCTGGACGGCATAAGAACGTAGCTGGGAGACTGACTGCCGTGCGACACAGACACGTAGCTTGGAGGCTGCCATGCGGCTCAAGTAGGTAACACGGGAGACTGCCTCATGACATAGGCAGGTAATGCAGGAGGTAGTCTCCAAGGGAGACTGCCTCATGACATAGGCAGGTAACGCAGGAGGTGGTCTCCAAGGGAGACTGCCGCACGACATAGGCAGGTAACGCAGGAGGTAGTCTCCAAGGGAGACTGCCTCATGACATAGGCAGGTAACGCAGGAGGTGGTCTCCAAGGGAGACTGCCGCACGACATAGGCAGGTAACGCAGGAGGTAGTCTCCAAGGGAGACTGCCTCATGACATAGGCAGATAATGCAGGAGGTAGTCTCCACGGGAGACTGCCTCATGACATAGGCAGGTAACGCAGGAGGTGGTATCCACGGGAGACTGCCTCATGACATAGGCAGGTAACGCAGGAGGTAGTCTCCACGGGAGACTGCCTCATGACATAGGCAGATAATGCAGGAGGTAGTCTCCACGGGAGACTGCCTCATGACATAGGCAGGTAACGCAGGAGGTGGTATCCACGGGAGACTGCCTCATGACATAGGCAGGTAACGCAGGAGGTAGTCTCCACGGGAGACTGCCTCATGACATAGGCAGATAATGCAGGAGGTAGTCTCCACGGGAGACTGCCTCATGACATAGGCAGGTAATGCAGGAGGTGGTATCCACGGGAGACTGCCTCATGACATAGGCAGGTAACGCAGGAGGTAGTCTCCACGGGAGACTGCCTCATGACATAGGCAGATAATGCAGGAGGTAGTCTCCACGGGAGACTGCCTCATGACATAGGCAGGTAACGCAGGAGGTAGTCTCCACGGGAGACTGCCTCATGACATAGGCAGGTAATGCAGGAGGTAGTCTCCACGGGAGACTGCCGCACGACATAGGCAGGTAACGCAGGAGGTGGTCTCCACGGGAGACTGCCTCATGACATAGGCAGGTAACGCAGGAGGTAGTCTCCACGGGAGACTGCCGCACGACATAGGCAGGTAATGCAGGAGGTGGTATCCACGGGAGACTGCCTCATGACATAGGCAGGTAACGCAGGAGGTAGTCTCCACGGGAGACTGCCTCATGACATAGGCAGGTAATGCAGGAGGTAGTCTCCACGGGAGACTGCCGCACGACATAGGCAGGTAATGCAGGAGGTGGTATCCACGGGAGACTGCCTCATGACATAGGCAGGTAACGCAGGAGGTAGTCTCCACGGGAGACTGCCGCACGACATAGGCAGGTAATGCAGGAGGTAGTCTCCACGGGAGACTGCCGCACGACATAGCCATTAACGCAGGAGGTAGTCTCCACGGGAGACTGCCGCACGACATAGGCAGGTAACGCAGGAGGTAGTCTCCACGGGAGACTGCCGCACGACATAGGCAGGTAACGCAGGAGGTAGTCTCCACGGGAGACTGCCGCACGACATAGGCAGGTAATGCAGGAGGTGGTCTCCACGGGAGACTGCCGCACGACATAGGCAGGTAACGCAGGAGGTAGTCTCCACGGGAGACTGCCTCATAACACTACAGTGCAATCCAATATACTGTAGTTGGACCTTTAATTGATTAGTGGTATATTTACAAATAAGGACCCGATTTCCTGGGCTAAATACCCAACATAATTCTGACCAAACTGATACTAAGCGACAGTCTTTGTCTTGTCATGAGTACTTTGTCTGGTGCCTAGTCAGGGGCAGACTATCTGTCCGATCTCTAGTAAGATCGTATTACCACGTGTAAGATGGGTACAGAATCACAACAACGCATCAGAAAATAGACCAGGCATGGTTAACTATCCTCCGAGGCACGTCCTAGCTTACTCCACTCCAAAGTGACTAGGATCTGTGACACAGCGATATGACTCAACACACAAGCGTGGCTGAGCCGGACACTGCACGTAACGCGGTGTGTGCGCGCGGGGACGGCCCCGGAGTCAGTCAGGCCAGGAATACCGGAGGCCGTCGCGGAGGTGCTTTTTGCCCTCGCAGTGGCCAGTCCCAATTAGAATTCTACATGCAGATGGCTATAAAAAACACCGAAAACATTCGGACACCGCGGAGTTTTTTCTTCCCCCAGAGCTCGAAACAAGCTCTGAATGCAGTTTTTGTAAGAGTTCAAATGCCGGACAGGCTGAAGCTACCTTGTCCGATCCACGAGGCATAACCATCCCATGCTTTCCCCCATAACAGACATAACCACCGCAGAGGTAGTCCCCCCCCCATATGGCCGGGCGGCGTGTGGTAGTACCGCCTGCCAACCCATTTCACACGGTCAGGAGCGGTGATTTTTTGTAGCCAATGAACGTTAGTAATGAGCACATCATTCAGCATATTTGCCACACGGATTGGTGTTACCACCTACGCGTTAGTAACGTAGACACTGGTTAGTGTTACCGCTGTACGTTATTAACGAAGACTTGAAAGATGAGATTTGACACGAAGACTGGCTTGGAATTGAACAAACAAAAACTTCCCGGTGGCTAAACTTTGACTCTGATTCGGGCCTCTGAAAGTGTCCCACGCTCGTAAACCTAAAGGAATTTGCTTTAAATAAAGTAAAACAGATTGGTTGAAAATGATCGACAGTATTATCGACAGTATCTTGATGCCTAGGATATGGCTAAAATCCATCATAAAATTTGCATAGTTCTAACCCAATTTTTAACCATAGACCAATCCGTAACCAATGATATAATCGTTCCAATACAACGGTTATACAAATAAAGAAGTACATACATCACAGAATACAGTAGCACATAAACAAATACAGGAAATACAACAAAAAGCAAGTAAGGCAATGACTGCTTTGTGAGATAAAAAAAACAAAGGGAACAAGTCGCCGTGAAAGTTGTCTTGAAATTTGGCTATGCGGGCTATTTCGAGCTGAAAAACGAATATTGCATGTGTTTGGACGATAGATGGATATCCGTCGAAAAATGGGCATATTTCTCTTTTCTCCTTCATGACCATAAATAACTTCATGACAATTATGACGTCATGCATATGGTAGCTTGGATATGGAAACTATTGCATACAATAACGACGGACTTATGCATATATACGCAGGCTGCTTGTAACGTAAACAACCGTTGTGAAGACCCGAAACAAGTTTCGGGGAAATTAAACCTCTTTTTCTAAACTGGGCCCACTAGTCCTGTGTCGAAATTACTCAGCGTAGCGAGTCATTCTTTCACCGCAACCCTTTTTTTCGATCTGCTTTACAAATCTGCCATCTCAGTTCAAAACCCCATGTTAAAGGTGAACTATTCCCTTTAAGCCACGCACATATGATATGCAAGAAGTATGCTTAATTTAAAGTGAATAGTTCACCTTTAACATGGTGTTTTGAACTGAGATAGCAGATTTGTAGAGCAGAGAACAATTTCACAAAGCAAAAAAGTTTGTAATTACAAAGAACTTCTTTGTTATTACAAATAATTTTTACACATATTTGTAGTTTGGATTTCACAAAACGCCAGGGCAGTAAATCTCGATTGACTATTTACAAACTAGTTTACAAAGATATTGTTTGTAGAAATGTTTGCAATTGTACATGTTCTATTGCATGTTCTACGTGCATTGATAGTTGACGTTGTTTGACTGTTCAGGTTATTTTCTTGGTGGGGTTGTTACGTTGTTGAGGTTGTTAGGGTAATGGTTTAGTTATACATAGGCATAGCTGCCAAAAAAGTTATTTCCCGAGAGATTCGAACAGGGATCTCCAGCTTTGAAGTCCAGTCACAGTGCACCTTACCGATTGCGCTATGTGAGGGGCGCCTCCGCGCGGAGAAACCGCATGGCGATATAATTGCAGCGGTCAACGATGTCTTGTGCAAAGTGCAGTGAACCTTCATCCTTTACGACGTAGGAAATCGGCTAGGTTAGGTGAAAAAATGGTCGAGAAATTCAACGATCTTTCTTTTGAGAATAGTTCTGTTGTTATGCTCCGCCACCCGGTGAATGGCCAAATTATGTTTACTCTAATTGCTTACCAAAATGTATTTTACGATCAGAGTTTGCATTCCGATGAAATGTTAATTAAAAGATAATTCTCCCTATAATTAATTTTATTTTGAATAAAAAAAATCAATCACAATGTAAATATTTGTTAAATCAATTTGTTAAAAACCAAATTATTTGTCATTAGCATCAAGTTTAATACAAACGTTCTTGATTTCAAGGTTTCTGCTGTACTAACATTTGTGTTGATAATTTTCTTTACAATCGGTAATTCAGAGGTGGTGAATGTTTGTGAAATTTCCTTTTGTGAGGTTTGCAATATTTTCTTGCGTTTGTAATAGAAAACATGTGTAGTTACTAACTTCTTTGTGAAATTGGCCTCTGATCGAAAAATGGATTGTGGTGAAAGAATTACTACGCAAAGTAATTTCGACACAGGACTAGTGGGCCCCTTTTAGTAGACAATGTTTCATTTCCCCGAAACTTGTTTCGGGTCCTCACAACGGTTGTTTACGTTGCAATCAGCCTGCATATATATGCCTAAAGTCCGTCGTTATTGTATGCAATAGTTTCCACATCCAAGCTACCATATGCATGACATCATACATTGTCATGAAGTTTTGTATGGCCATGAAGGGGAAAAGAGAAACATGCCCATTTTTCGACGGATATCCATCTATCGTCCAAACCAATGCCATATTCGTTTTTTTCAGCTCGAAATACCCCGTATAGCCAAATTTCAAGACAACTTTCAAGGTGACCTATTTCCTTTAAAGCCAACCAACGTCACCCCAGCAAATTTACACCACAGTCAGCAAGCTATATCAACAATTAAGGCGCGCTTAACAGTTCACAGTGTACACAGCACGGTGCACTTTACCGAGGTGGTTCATGTCTCATCTGCCTAGCAGCATATCACATGTAGCTGTGCTTTATTGGACACCACCGTCTGCACACCATTGTGAGGTCGTTAATTTGTAAACTGGCGCACTAGTGACAAGTGCAGCAGCGGCAGCAGCAGCAGCAGCAGTAGCGGCGGCGGCGGCGGCGGTACGGCAGACATATCTCGTGCTGGCATGTGACAGAATGTCACGGGTACAACTAATGACGAGGCGTGGGGTACTCCACTCCGGTATATTTAACAGGTGATTATGAGGTCAGTAGGTACGGTCATACAGGAGGCATTTAGAATGCGCGATATACCATTGTAAACTGGGTTTTATTTAGCGTGCCATGTTCGGGGCGGTAACGGGCGGCCCCAGCTGATCGGCCAGTCATCTCTGCTTAGGGCGTCTCGGGTGCCTCGGGTTAAGCCTAACTGAAACGCAAAGCTGAATCGGTCCATCAGGCTTGTGTCCTTCTAAAGTCACACCAACGGTTCGCTTGTCGCTGGAGCTACTCAGTTTTATCCAGATAGACTCCAGTTGATATGTAGTTACAGAGCTGGCGTTTGGATGACTTTCCGTTCGCAGTGAACCTCGCGTCAGAATCACAAATCCCTGAATCTGCATGGTGCTAACGATCGATCTTAGCGTTTTAAGCTTTCAAGTACAGGCGGGTATGATCGTTAAGCTGTGTGTGAAGCTCCTTAGCCAGATATAACTAATACTGAATGCAACGTATGTGGTTTTCAAGTTTGTGTACAAGTCTACGATTTTTTGCTTTATCCTTTGAATCTTGATATGTGCGATGGGCAGATTTTCCTCCTGTTGCCACAGATCCAGGTTTTGCCCGCTGGATTTCTGCGGTGGCTGAAGAGGTACAAGTTAGCTTTCCATCGACCGCGCAGTGCATCAAGTGCTCCTGTCATGGTGAGCTCGGTCAGGTCCTTCTCTGACCGTGTCGGTATTAACTTCTTTTGTCGAGGCACGCAGTGTTGACAATGTGTGTGTCTATAGTGCTTCTGCGTAAGCATTTGTTATCTGCAATGTATACTGCTTTAGGTCAGCGATGTGTCGTGAATCGTATGGAATATTAATTGGTTAGGTAGACAACCAAGCAGGACCAAGAAGGGTGAATCATGGAACCTCAAGTCGCACTACCAGCTTTCTTTTGCCCATCTTACCAGTTTGATATATGTGATTGCGCATGTGAATGTTTTTAACCTTCTTATCCCTTTCGTCGTTTCTGTCTCCCTGTATCATCACTATGACAAATGACATGTAATAGCCACGATATTGTGCACGAAGCGCCGAATGACGCCACATAAATACCCGGATGGCAATAAATGAGTGTTGGTTGCGTCGTAGCTGTGTGCGATGGAGGTCATCTGCCGATGCAGCCGTGTTGGCACATTCGCCGCGCCCGTAAAGCCATCACTCCGCACACGGAGAGCCTTAGTAATAACATCATTATTTGCAATCTTAGCCGACGAGCGGTCGCGTTTGCGGGGCGGTGGCGTGTCGCCGGCGCGGGGCCGGCCAATGGGAGGCGACCGGGGGCCGCGGCCGGGCCCAGTCTTCCCGTGTAGGCCCCATTCGGCTGATAGACGGTCAGACCCAGGGTACCTTCCTACTCAGACGGACCTTCATATCACCAGCATCAAGTGGCGGCGTCAGATCGCGGCGGCGGCTCTTTATTGCAGCGCCACGGCCCGCCCGCCCTGTCGCAGTAACGAGCCGGGCATTCGGGTGGCGTTTGACTGCGAGCAGAGATGGCGCCGCTGCAGTGTATGGCTCCTGGCATGGCCTGGTACTGAGGCTGATGTACGCCGAGGTGGGGCCCTAGACGGACCAGGATACGGGCGCCGGGCGACTCTGCTGCAGGGAGGGGTGCTGTGTAAATTTGGGCGAGTGATGTCACTGAGACTATCCCACCCCGGCGTGCAGTGTGCAGTGCAGTGTGCGGTCAATTGAAACTGATTTGGGTACGGCTGTAGTGCTTCTGACGTGATAATGATGTTGTATTGCCCTCCAGTATCAGTCTCAGCGTGAAGGCCAACCTATAAAAAACACACCATATTCCATTCCCTTTTTCAAATTCAGCCAGCTGAAAGATGCTTTCCAAAACCCTCAAACTAAAAATGTTTTCTTCGTCTACGCGCCACACAAATAAGGAAACGTATGTATAGATATGTAAGATACACTTGATTAGCATAAAATTATCACATCCAATGAGTTCTAAAATACGAGAGGCGTTAGCATCCAGATAACCCTATTGGTGAATTTCATGTGCGAGGACATAAGATGGCTGCCCCGTCAGTGGGAAAATGGCCGCCACCTGCAGTGACCACCGGACCGTAAACCCCGTCCTCGGCCTGAGTCACTACCCCCACACTAACACACAGAGTCACCACACTATACACTGAGTCACTACTCAAACTATTTACTTTACTACTCAAATTACTTTACTACTCTTTTACTATTCAAACTCACGCCCGGCAACTCTCACTTATCCACTCCTCCTCCAAATCAGTGTCACGGGCCCACCAACCCCCAGCCCAGCCCGGCCCAGGCCCATGAACACCAAGCCCAGGCCCGGACCAGGCCCGGTCAAATTCATAATATTGAGGCCCAGGCCCGGTCCGGCCCGTTCAGATTAAGCATATAATTATTTTCACAAAATTTGCAATCATTATCCTAGCATATTTACTTGTATACTATAAATGTGAAACAATGAACCAACTATGCTAACCAAAAAAAAGTAACAGCCACAGCAACAGTGTGTTGCTGTGTAAGTGAACTGCGGGTGAAACCAAATTGAGCTCTGACCTGAGCTTGTGCAACGCGCGCATTACTTGAAAATTGTCAGGCCTAGGCCCATCCAGAGCCCAGTGATTTCCTTAAAGTTGAGGCCCGGCCCAGACCCAGCCCAGGCCCAGCCCATGGCCCGTAGGACCAGCCCAGCCCATGGCGAACTCTGCTCCGAATACAGGTGGTTCCACATATCGGCCTATACGGTGGCAGGACCAAGAAAACTAGCGAAGTCTTAAACTAATGCAAAGAGGGCAGCTCAAGAGCCAAATGCATTGACGTGTGAGCGTTGAAGTTAGAATTCAATTGAATTGAATTGTAAATGCATTTGGAATAATAGTATCTATACTTTATCAATAACTCGCACTAGGAACCTATATATTGTAATTGCTTCCATGTTTCTATCACTCATTTAAAGACGTTGTTAACAATAGCGGAGGCTGCCGCCGTTGTTTGGTTGTATATATGGTGCTTTCGTGAACCACCTTTTGTCTGGGTGATGACATAGGTACCCTGTGTCTCGCCGATTGCTGTAACCTATGTTGTCTTGTGAAACGCAAGACTTGAATAGCGTCGTACCCCTAAAGTTTCAGAAAGCAGATGCAAGTCCGAACCGACGCACTTTGACCAATACAGGATTGTGGCGTTGTACCAGCTAGCTCCTGAAAGGGCCTCGGACAAAACAATTTGAAAGACCACGACTTGAAATATATTAATATTTACGCAATACATAACGAACTACAAACCGGTTTTACGAATTGCCTAATTTGTGGCCGTTTTGTCCACTTACGCAATTTACTTCCATATACATCGGTAGCTGATGGATATGGAAATCAACCGCTCTCTCCGAAAGCGTTCCGGCCGATTCAGAAACGACCAGGAGATAGCCTCAATCAGCTGACGATCGATGACAATTCCGACGCAGCACGACATTCCCGGCGCACCACAATGACCAGCCGCAACCGCAGACGACCGTCGCCGGGACCCCGACGCGCGCCACGCCGCCATTTTCATAAAAATACAATATTCCCTCATTATGGTTGTCGTGATCGCAGCGATAGCGATAGATTCATCAGCGCGACGGTCGTGTAGGGTTGTTTGTGACGCGCCGCGGCCGACGCCGAGCTCTATGGGGGCTTGTTATTTATTGTTGCGATTTTCAGATGCGTTTGAATATGAATGCGGAGTGCGGCGCAGGGCGCCGCGGCGGTCGCAGCGGTCGTGGCGGTCGCCCGCATAGGTGCGGGGTGTCGCCGGGTCGCACACGACACTGATCGTCCGATACACACACGGCGCACTGCTCGCCGCATCTCGCCGCACCTCGCCGCAGCGCGTCACATCACGTCGCATCTCGCTGTGTTGCGTCGCATCTCGCCGCACCGCACCTTTCCGTGTGCGCCGCGTCGCGCGCGCCAGTGCGACACGGGGCGACTTTGTGGAACATCGCGCACGTGCGTAGGCTGATACAGCTGATACAGCTGATCATCGGCAGATTGGATCAGCAGTACGGCGCACAAATAGTCCGCACCGGAGAGAGGTTACCAGGCTGGAAGTTTGGACAGCTGGTGTCGTCTGCGCGGGGTGCTGAGGGCTAACATTAGAAAGGACGCAGACATGAGATCATTGGTGGGAAAACACAAGTCGTGTTCTGGCTGGTTGGCTCGTGGTATTTGGTATGCCGCCTGAACTGAACAGCTGCCCGTGTGGGTAACGTTTGAACAACGGGAAGGACATGACGTTATGGATTTGCGACAATTTCTTCCACTCACCCCCTTCGGAACTTATAATTTCATTCATTATAAAATACACATTTTCTGTGCCAAGATACTGGTCTATAGTTCAGACCACAACGAACCCGTTAAGTGCTGGCCATTAACGAATGACTCGATGAGTGAGGCACTCAGGTCCGTACGGAACGGACTTTCAGCAGGCCTTCTGCAGACTGTTCGAGACAATAAGTGCCGGAGCAATATACCTGCCAGACTGTAGAGCGGTAACTGAGAGCCTACACCGGCGGCAACACACGGCAGTTTGAGAGCACTGCAATACAACTTTCTCTCGCTACAGAGAACCAGTGTACTTTGGGTATGTTGTAAGGTTAGGAGTAAATTGCCGGCGTATACGCCTTTATTCAGGGGAGCGGTCTCGTGTTAGTGCCGTGACTACCTCAGTTGTGTGTCGGCTTCCACTTTACAGGCAAAATTATTGATTAAAATCGCATAATCGCTGGACTCGTTAATGCCAAATTATTTTAACTACGAAATTCGAGCGATCATGTCTTCAGAAAGTTTGAGAAGATAGGACTTCCCATTTAGATAGTTTTACTCACCTTTCCAGAACTGTTGCTGACAACCATCCAACACGAATCAGGTATGAAATATTATAAATTGGATGGATATAAAATATATCGTCTTTGTAATAAGGGCGTAATAATAAGATGAGAAATGTATATATAATGTCTGCGGACATTTGTATGTGACACACATTGCATCCTGATCTATGCCAGAAAATAAAAACACTTATTAGCTTGTCAATATAAGGTGGAGTGCCAAACAAAATACGTTTTTTATTGCTATCTACGGATACTTATCATTTGAATACATCTTACATCTTAAGTGGACCGCTATTCGTCGGAAATGTCTTCGACGGGAACCAGCCAGAACCAGTGCACTCCGACCTGCCGAACTCGAGCGTTTATCACCAAAAACACGACTTCCCATCTGCCTCTACATTATCGGCCGCCTAGATTAACGACTCACTTTATTGTTTTCCCATCGAGAGCGTCCTTTTTCGGCAAAAACGTGCCTCGACGAACGCGTCCGCAGCGCGTGCAAAAACGGCGGTCTGCCGAGCGAGCGGGGCGACCGAGCCGGGCGCCCCACGGACTGGCTGGCCCGGGCCTGCCCTGGCGGCACCCCGCCGCTGCCGATGCCTGCCCCGATAACGTTTTTGGCAAGCACCATCCGGCAGCAGGCCACCGCAGAAAAACGTACAAAGAGGGTCGGCCGCTGTCATGGACCCCCTCTGGAGGTCCAAACATGCTTCCAGGGTTTTTAAAATTCTTAGATGAAGCCGATACGCGTGAAAATATGACGCGCCCCCACTCCGGGTCAGACCGAAAGTGACCTCCAGTCGGAGGACTGCGCTCCCCGTGGATACTCGGGAGGGGTGGGAGACCAGAGTCCCACCAACTAGAGGGATATTGACGGGAACCGTCCCGTGTTTGCTCCAGTTTGTGGGACTAGGCATGATATATCAGCTTACTATTTGAAGAGCCTCTGTGTGTGGGTGTGTGGGTGGGTGTGGGTGTACACTTCAGCCTGCCACCGGCCGATCTACTCTCTGATTGGCCGACCCCGGTCCGACGCGACGGCCCGACTCTCTGATTTGCTGGCCGGCGACATGTCACGTGATGATCGGTCAGACCGGACGCCAAGCTGCCGAGGGGTCAGTTGGCAGCTGGCGCTGAACGCGTGCGGACTCGGAAATGTTCCGTCGATTAAATAGACCGTGAGTTGGAGAGTTCTTAAGTTCTTGCTGTGTGAGATACCGAAGAATCTAAGCGGGAAAATAACATGAGCTATACGCATGAACATTGTGGTGACCTGTAACCTGTAACTTTACCGTTCTGTTACAGTTCGGTTGTTGCCGCCGCCGCACCGGTCCCTGTTGGCCGGTTGGCGGCGCCGATGAGGCAGATGTGAAGTCATGTTTTTGGTGATAAACGCTCGAGTTCGGCAGGTCGGAGTGCACTGGTTTTGGCTGTCCCGGGCGACGCCGCCGGGAGGTTAGGCTGTCCCGGGCGACGCCGGCGGAAGGTTAGGCTGTCCCGGGCGACGCCGCCGGGAGGTTAGGCTGTCCCAAGCGGCGCCGGCGACCCGCAGGCGGGGGCGGGGGCGGCGGCGGCCGGGGGTCGCGCGGCAGTCTGACTCGGAATGGGGCGCGCGAGTAGCATGTACACAGCGAATCACGGAGCGGAGCTGTACAGCTGTTTTCAATATGCTTCAAACATCTTAACAGGGACCCAAGACGTCTTATTTCCAAGGTGTTGGGACAAACCGCTTCTGAATTCTGAACTATCTCCAGCGAAAAAATAGCAATGGGCTACCGGGTCAACGGGTTGATGAGTCAATGACTTGACGGGTCAACGGGTTAGCGGGTTATCTTCCGAGAATGACGATGGGTTAACGGGGTAATGATGATTCACGGGTCGACGGGCCAGTAACAACGGGTTAACGGGTCGAGCTGTCTTCAAGAAAAGAAATGTCTGTGTTAACGGGTTAACGGGCCTAGTGAAATTTAATGCATTTATGATATACAGTATGCGTGGTCATTTATATTGTTTTATTTTCAATGAACAAATCTACATTCAATTTCTTATGACGGAAATTAAATCATAAAATAAAATCATAAAAAATGCTTAAAATATACGTTTTGAACGAGAAGAACTGCTTTCGAGAAAAATACTCACCAAACCTTAACGTGATGGTTTTCTTTTGGTAATTCCGCCCAAGGATTATGCTAAACAAATTATTCACACGTTTCAGACATGACGAGCTCCTCAATACCAGCACGAAGGTGAACACCCTTACAAAAAGAACCGCTACCGGCTCAAGTCTGGGAAAAATCTGCATGATAACCGAACGGCTGTACAATATTTGTCACACTTCTCACCGGTTAGGGACGGCGTATTTGTCGCCCGAATCATACTTTTTGCCGCCGAGATTTGGTGAAGGCTTAGTCACACTCTCGGCAGATGTCCGTCTGTTTACCATTTCCGGTTAGACGGCGAATATCACAAATAATTATGTATATAGAAGAGCAAAAAACATGGGTATAAGACTATTTTCAGATCTTCTCGAACAAATTCAAACTTTTTTATATCAAGTCTTTTTGATATATTATGTTTGACGTTTGTGAGCCAACGGGCAGTGCCGGCTATCTCTCTTCTTTTCTCTGTCCACTAAAGCCTTGTCTTCAGTCTGCCGACACAAACGCACCACGGCAATGATACCGCTGCACATTCGCAGCCATTGTCCCCTCTCACTTAGTATCTCAACTCACACAAACGCACCACGACAATGATAGCGCTGCTCCTTCGCAGCCATTGTCCCCTCTCACTTAGTATCTCAACTCACACAAACGCACCACGGCAATGATAGCGCTGCTCCTTCGCAGCCATTGTCCCCTCTCACTTAGTATCTCAACTCACACAAACGCACCACGGCAATGATAGCGCTGCTCCTTCGCAGCCATTGTCCCCTCTCACTTAGTATCTCAACTCACACAAACGCACCACGGCAATGATAGCGCTGCTCCTTCGCAGCCATTGTCCCCTCTCACTTAGTATCTCAACTCACACAAACGCACCACGGCAATGATAGCGCTGCTCCTTCGCAGCCATTGCCCCCTCTCACTTAGTATCTCAACTCACACAAACGCACCACGGCAATGATAGCGCTGCTCCTTCGCAGCCATTGCCCCCTCTCACTTAGTATCTCAACTCACACAAACGCACCACGGCAATGATAGCGCTGCTCCTTCGCAGCCATTGTCCCCTCTCACTTAGTATCTCAACTCACACAAACGCACCACGGCAATGATAGCGCTGCTCCTTCGCAGCCATTGTCCCCTCTCACTTAGTATCTCAACTCACACAAACGCACCACGGCAATGATAGCGCTGCTCCTTCGCAGCCATTGCCCCCTCTCACTTAGTATCTCAACTCACACAAACGCACCACGGCAATGATAGCGCTGCTCCTTCGCAGCCATTGTCCCCTCTCACTTAGTATCTCAACTCACACAAACGCACCACGGCAATGATAGCGCTGCTCCTTCGCAGCCATTGTCCCCTCTCACTTAGTATCTCAACTCACACAAACGCACCACGGCAATGATAGCGCTGCACATTCGCAGCCATTGTCCCCTCTCACTTAGTATCTCAACTCACACAAACGCACCACGGCAATGATAGCGCTGCTCCTTCGCAGCCATTGTCCCCTCTCACTTAGTATCTCAACTCACACAAACGCACCACGGCAATGATAGCGCTGCTCCTTCGCAGCCATTGCCCCCTCTCACTTAGTATCTCAACTCATCTTGTTATGTCTCCTGCCTCGCACTGCAATCTCGCCTTCATGGTATTTCCTGTCTGTGCTTTATGTCCTTCGCTTGCTACAGGCATCTCCTATCTCCCGTCTCCTGCGGGCATCTCCTATCTCCCGTCTCCTGCAGGTATCTCCTATCTATTCAAGGTACTTCCATGCATGGGGTCTTTCACCTAAAGGGGAGGATGGTCTGAATGAAGTGTCTGTTTCATGTGATGTGTATATCTAAACCTTTTCAAACTTCTAATCCAGACTCGTTGTACAAAATGATGCTATTTGTAAGCAGCGTGGAATGACTTGTTAAGCTCCGCAAGACTGACCCAAACGACTGCGGCAGGTTTCCAGAACCACTGACCCATTGGCCCGCCATTCCACTGCTGCAGACCGTCCGTCCGTCCGTCCCAACAGCGTCCCGACAGCTCCTCCCCAGTCCCACCAGCTTCTCCCCAGTCTCACCAGCTCCTCCCCAGTCCCACCAGCTCCTCCCCAGTCCCACTGCAGCTCCTTACTCTCCGGCGCCGTCCCTACTAAGAAGTTCCACTGCTCACAACTGCTGCAGTCCGTTCGTCCGTCCGTCCCACCAGCGTCCCACCAGCTCCTCCCAGTCCCACTGCAGCTCCTTACTCTCCGGCGCCGTCCCTACCAAGAAGTTCCGGGGCGGGCGGCGCGCTCCCCGTCCATATGCGTCCGTCTATGGAGCCGCAGTCGCTGCTGGGGCTGCACCCAGTCAAGGGTGACGGGCTCTCTTCCAGACGACCGCCTGCCGATAAAGCAGCAGCGCACCGCGTGACAGCGTGTCCCGTCCTGTCCCGGGACCGACCCACGGCCGAGCCAACACCGTGCCACAGCCACATGACCGTCCCACGGCCGAGCCAAGACCGTGCCACAGCCACATGACCGTCCCACGGCCGTCCGGGGCCGTCCCACGTCCGGGGGCTGCATGTGCGGAGACTGCGCAGGCTTTAAGGAGACTGCGGGGCTGTGTGGGTGTGATGGACTGTTGCGTGGGCTGTGCGGGGACGTGCGGGGACGTGCGGGGACGTGCGGGGACTTTGAGGAGACTGCGGGGCTGTAGGGGGGGGGGCTATGTGGGGAGGCTGCGTGAAGACTGACAGTGCGGGACTGTACGAGGATGTATAGGGTTGTACGAGGTACTGGATACGAGGGACTGTACGAGGATGTGTAGGGTTGTGCTATGCTTCCAGCAGCCCAACACACGGTGGGGCATGGCAGAGAAGGATGGTGGCCTGCAGATCGTAAGTATTATATCGGCCACAAACTTGTTGCTTGCGGTGTTACTGACTATGCGGTGTTATGCGCCTATCAAATCCATTACCCTAAGAAATCCCACGGCTCCTCCTATATCCGACGAGACCAAGCTCCTTCTCCTGCGTCGCTCTGTGGCCTTGAGAGTGCATGGTCATGGCTCAGTAGAATATCGTTCCGCTAACCGTCTGGCACGTTCGGCCTTCGTGCAGAAAAGAAACTGCACATTAGCAAACAAATTAAAGAGCAGGGACGAGCGAGCGTCTGGAAGTGTGCCAAAAACATAGTGGGGAGTAAGAGGCCTAGCGCACAGGTGCTGCCATCTGCTTCCGCCGATACCCTGAACGACTTTTTTGTCGAAGTGGGGCCCAGGGTGGCGGCGGAACTGGCAAGCTACGGCCCGGCTCCCTCACTCCCCACTCGCTTACCGAGAGTGGGGACGTGTGCCTTCTCACCTCACCCCATCAGTCTTAAATCGCTGCATAATATCATGTTCAGTATGCGAAATTCTTCTGCACGCGGCGATGATGGAATTTGCATTCGCGTCTTGAAACTTGCATTTAATACCATTGGCCATGCACTGCTCCATATCATTAACCTTTGCATCACCACCTCCGACATCCCCGTCCTCTGGAAACACTCAATCGTCCACCCGATTTACAAGTCGGGCGATCCCTCTGACCCCTCAAACTTCCGTCCCATTTCTATACTTCCGGTTATTTCCAAAATAGTTGAGCGGGCGGTCCAACGTCAGCTCTACTACTACCTATCCGCTAACCACCTACTCTCACCCACCCAGCACGGGTTTCGCCCGCGGCATTCCACTGAGACGGCTCTCACCTGCATTTCTGATGAAATATTTTTGGCTTTTGACACTGGCAAAATTTCACTTCTTTGTCTCATAGATTTAAGTAAATGTTTTGATGTCATTGACCACGACAAACTTCTCTTCAAGCTCCAGACTCTCGGCATTAATACTACTTGGTTTCAAAACTATTTAAATGGTCATACCCAGAGTGTTAGCTATACCGGCTCAGACGGAAAATTCCAAATTTCTTGCCCTCGAGCTATCAATCAGGGAGTATTCCAAGGTTCGTCCCTCGGCCCTATCCTCTTTTGCGCTTTTGCCAATGACCTGAGTCTCCATGTAGCCGATGCATTCGTAGTGCAGTACGCTGACGACACTCAGGTCTTAGTCTCAGAACCCAAATCTTGCCTGCCAGCGCTTATCGCTCGTATGGAATCTGCTCTATCTTCTCTTGGCGGCTATTTTCACAGCAACGGCCTCAAAGTTAACGTAACCAAGTTCGAGCTTCTCACACTCGGAACCCGACAAAATTTGCGCTCACTTCCGTCCTTTACGGTTAACTTCCGCGGTACTTCCCTGACCCCCACTACTCAAGTAAAAAACCTTGGAGTTATCTTTGATCAGCATCTCTCGTGGGACCCTCATGTGACTGCCGTCTCACGTAAATGCTGCGGCATCCTGACTGGCCTGTCCCACCTCAGACACTACCTTCCACCCGAAACCCTCCCGGAAATCGTCAACGCCCTCGTGATCTCCCACATCCGATACTGTCTGGTTGTTTACGGCAACGGCTCCGCCAAAAATCACCTTCGCATCGAGAAGGTTATTAACTTTGCGGCTCGAGTCATCTCGGGAAAACGTAAATATGACCACGTATCGGGTGTGCGTGATTCACTTCGGTGGCTTGACGCTCCTAGTCTCTCCCACTATCAAACCCTGTGCCTGCTCCAGAAAATCCGTAGTACCGGCCAGCCGGAATCACTCGCAGACCTGTTTACTGCCAATCGTGAACGGCCCGATCGCGGTAGGTGTACTAGGCAGGACGATCAGCTGTTTGTGCCTGGGGCGCGTACTGAGGCCGGGAAAAGGAGATTCGGGTATCGAGCCGCCCACATGATGAACTCACTGCCTCCGGATTTCCCTACGATGTCTGTGGGACGGTTTAGGAGGGCGCTCAAGGTCGAGCTGCTCACATCGAACCATGTTACCTGATCTGACTGTGATGAATGTCGTACGCTGTGCTGTGTGTCATGTGTCATGTCTAGATTAGTTCATTTTAAAAGAGTGATTTATTTTTATCCGTTTGTTCGCCCTATTTACAACTGACTGAAAACCGTAATAGCCACTGTTTTTGTGGATGGTTTGCTTTTGGTACAATACAATTGCTACTCCAGTCTGTGTTTAACAGTAGAAATATGTCAAACTTGGGTCACTTGAAGGATATTCAGAAGCTTCGGAGCATCTAAGATACCGTCTAAGAATAAAACCAGACAGGGCGGGCAGACTGCGTGGCAGCACGCACAAGGTAAGAGGATTGTCTGTCTTGGATCTGTTCACAGACCACTTGGGACGTGACTGACCGGTAGCTTAATACGCATCGTTTAGCTTCCGCAAAATGCCCATTTTCTTTAAAAAAAGTCGGAAAACTGATAAATATTTGGACGGGGATATATGAATGTGGGACCAATTATCAAATCACAACACCATCCAGCCACCAAACAGCCAAGCCACGCCGCCAGTACTACCAGCCGGCTCCACTCGTTTACAACTCAGCGTGCGATACTACACCGCTCCCTCAACCGGCCTACTCGCCAACTCAGCGCTGCCTCCAGCGGACGGCAGTCGGCGGCGACCCTATCTTCGATGCTGGCTGATATCAGCTCAGACCCGATCGGCTCTCTCCGCACTGTCCCCTGTGGTGCGCGGAATGCACCGCGCGCCGCCTGGCGGCCGGCGGACGAACTAGACCGGCGGCGCTCAGCGGCCCCCCAGAGTGCCGGCGAGGGTCACCGGCGCGTCGCGGCGCGGTGTCAAAAGAATGGAGCGGAGATGCCGCCAGGTAACGCACGAGCGGCCCGGAACTCCCTACTGACTGGAATTTCCCGGGACGGTTTAAATACACTTTTTGTTTAAATATGATCCCCCGGGACGAGTCGCTGGAGGCGGTGGGAGCGTCGTCGTTTAAATATGATCCCCCGGGACGAGTCGCTGGAGGCGGTGGGAGCGTCGTCGTTTAAATATGATCCCCCGGGACGAGTCGCTGGAGGCGGTGGGAGCGTAGTCGTTTAAATATGATCCCCCGGGACGAGTCGCTGGAGGCGGTGGGAGCGTAGTGATCCCCCGGGACGAGTCGCTGGAGGCGGTGGGAGCGTTATGATCCCCCGGGACGAGTCGCTGGAGGCGGTGGGAGCGTTATGATCCCCCGGGACGAGTCGCTGGAGGCGGTGGGAGCGTTATGATCCCCCGGGACGAGTCGCTGGAGGCGGTGGGAGCATAGTCGTGCGTCGCTGTGTCGCTGTAACTGCCGCGACCGCCGCGACTGGCGCGACCGGCGCGACCGGCGCGACCGGCACGACGTCGGAGAAAGCACACAGATCAGTTACACGTCTCTGCGCCGACCGCGCCATCCGTGTCGATGACGAGAACTATCGGACCTCTGAGTCTGAACACCTCTCAGCATCCAACCAGTGGCCCCCTCCCGGCTTGTGTAAAGGGTTACCGAGACTGAACAAGCGGCGGCATCCGGCGGCACCCGGCGGCAAACAGTGAGTGGTGGGGCTCCATTAGAGAGGTGTGGTGTAGCTCCCGTGCCGCGCCCTCCGCGCAGGAAGTGGCACTGCCGCGCCGCCTGCCGCCGATTTGTTCAGGTGGCGCGCCGCACGCGTGTGCCGCCACTGCGCCGTGTTTGTCGCGGCGGCGAGCGCGGCGCGGCGGGGGGCACCTTCCGGCGCTGCCACTTGAAGGGCCCGCCCCAACAATAGCCGCTAAATGATGGATCCTATCGGGTCCGGCCCCGCTGCCGCGGCGACCGGGGCGACCGGGGAAGCGGGGCCCGGCGGGGCGCGCGCCCGCCTGACGGCGCTACTTAGACAATGCGGCGGGGCGGCGGGCACAATGAAGCTGTGGCCGACGGTCGCCGCGCCGCCACCAGCAGACCAAAGTCACCTCTCCGGCGGCAAGAATGCTGCGTCCACAAAGGACGCCGGTGGGGGGCGGCCGGGCCAGGTGGTGAGACCACCACGCTCCGCGCGACCCCGAGCCGCCGCCCCGGCCGCCCGCCCCGGCCGCCACCACCTGGTCAATCAGACCTTTCCGCCGCGCGATTGTTCAATCAGTATTGAGCCAGCCGGCGCGGCGCGGGGAAGGTGTCAGGGTGACAGCTGGCGGGAGGGGGAGGTGTCGGTGTCCAGTGGTGCGTCACCCTCCTGTCACCTAACTCTGTCACCCTCTTCTGGCTGAAACCCTCCTCTTGCTCAAAAACGCCGCGGCAAGACTGTGTATAAACTGTGTATAGCGAAGCGGTGAGGGCAGATGCGTGCGCAATCCCTGCCCCCCCCCCTTAACCCGTCCGCCGTCGCCTCCGCCTCCGCCCCCGCCCGCGTCGGGCGCAAACCCCGCAGCCGTCGGCCGGCCGGCGCTGTATAATGGTGTATCACGGTGTGTTGCGATGTAATGGATCCGACACCGCTGCGCTCTGTACACGCTGCAAACAGGGCCGCGCGGCGCCGCGCTGCTCGGTACTCCGCCGCCGCTGTAAACGAGCTACAACGGAGCCACGCTCAATACGCGCTGCAAACCTAACTCGTTCCGGCGCGGCGCATCTTTCGCTGCGCGCAGCGGGCGCGGTAGATGCTGGTTGCGCGCAGAGTTGGGACACAGAGACACGCAAACACTGCGGCGCGGGGGTTGGAGTATTGTGGAGGTGTCAAAACGCGACATTTCGTATGACTAGCGTTGCAAGCAGATGCCTCATTTATTCCATTTTTAGGCCTTTCGCAACCGGGTATCATTGACGTCATCGTCATTGGACTACCATCTGGGACTAAACGATTTACAGTCACCGTTACCTGCTATGGCAGCTCAGGCTCCTTCCCGGTCAGTTGGTCAGCAGCTGATGCTTCCTCGTCTCTTTTCATCGCAGTATATTGGTTGCGCTGAGCGCAATTGTCGCGATGTAACGCAGCAACGTGACGTCATTGACGATGGGCTAGCTAAGCTGCCTAATCCAACTGTGTTTTGTATAACTTCGGCGACTTCGGCGTTCTCAGATTGCAAAACCATTGGCAAACAAGAAAGAAAAAAACACCCTAAGGACCACTGAGTGGTGCGCCAAGCGATCTCCACTAAGCTCGCAGCTGTGCGGCCGGGCGAGCTGCACCGCCTCCACCGCCACGGCCGGCCTCACTCTTAATTGAGCCTAATGAATGTGCTGCGCGATGGGTTATTGTCCGATGCGGACGAGATAGTGGAGCAGGTCGTGACGGCTGCGGCTGTATCGGACATATCGGCCACACGGACAGTGGCTGGCGTCATACCGCCGAGAGAGACGGGACGGGACGGCACACACCGCTGCCGTAACAACGCTGAGAGGCACCCGTATAATGATACCGGACATTACAGCGGAGCGGTATACATACATTGACACTGACCATTGCAGGCACGGTCTGCGTACATCGACACCGGACATTACAGCGGAGCGGTATATATACATTGACACTGACCATTACAGGCACGGTCTGCGTACACCGACACTGGATATTACAGCGGAGCGGTATACATACATTGACACTGACCATTACAGGCACGGTCTGCGTACACCGACACTGGACATTACAGCGGAGCGGTATACATACATTGACACTGACCATTACAGGCACGGTCTGCGTACACCGACACTGGACATTACAGCGGAGCGGTATACATACATTGACACTGACCATTACAGGCACGGTCTGCGTACACCGACACTGGACATTACAGCAGAGCGGTAAACATACATGGACACTGACCATTACAGGCACGGTCTGCGTACACCGACACTGGACATTAAAGCAGCTGAGCGGTATACATACATTGACACTGACCATTACAGGCACGGTCTGCGTACACCGACACTGGACATTACAGCGGAGCGGTAAACATACATGGACACTGACCATTACAGGCACGGTCTGCGTACACCGACACTGGACATTAAAGCAGCTGAGCGGTATACATACATTGACACTGACCATTACAGGCACGGTCTGCGTACACCGACACTGGACATTACAGCGGAGCGGTATACATACATTGACACTGACCATTACAGGCACGGTCTGCGTACACCGACACTGGACATTACAGCAGAGCGGTATACATACATTGACACTGACCATTACAGGTACGGTCTGCATACACCGACACTGGACATTACAGCGGAGCGGTATACATACATTGACATTGACCATTACAGGCACGGTCTGCGTACACCGACACTGGACATTACAGCGGAGCGGTATACATACATTGACACTGACCATTACAGGCACGGTCTGCATACACCGACACT
>JAXIVJ010007576.1:7500-60041 GCA_036785665.1 Chirona hameri
TTTTGGGCTACTTAGAAAAACATGTTTTTTGCACAAGTTTTTGGAACGTAACTTTTTTGTTTTGGAACTTTTTTATAATCAAACAGCAAATACAGGTGCGGCGCAACGAACCACATCTTTTGGCAATGCTGAATTTTAATCAAAACCATATTTTTGAAGTTAAAAATGTGAAAAATTGTAAAAAATTATGTTTTTTAATTTTAGGTTTTTGAATATGCATTTGTTTAGAAAAATGTGTTCAAGGATAAGAAAGACCGTCTTACGCCAAATGTTAACAAACAAAGAAATCAAAAATCGGTATAGAGGTTTTGAAGATATGGGGTACTTAATTATCAAATTGATGTATATTTTGAATTTTCACCAAAAAAAAGTTATGCATTTTTTCAAAATTAAAAATATGATTAAAATGTAAAACACTATGAGCATGCTGAATTTATTTTCGTACTCTGGATATGTTGTTTTATTTTTTAAGTTATCCATCACCAAAAATATATATCAATAACTTTTTTTCGGAAAAGTTTTTTTAGTTCCGACAGATGGATGTTGTAGAACTAGGCGAGCGGAACATGAATCTATGTTTTTATTTGCCTCTTCCGGTCTTACTTTTTGAGTTAATGAGTTTCGCGTTTTGATGAATTTTTCGTCCAATTTCATGATTTTCTTCAACGTTTATGCTCATATTTTGTTCAATATTTGAAGAATCTTAAAAACAAAATTATATTTGGAACCAGCATGAATGGGGCATCATTTTACAAGTAACGAGACCCTTTAATCTTTCTTTTTCGAAGAAAAAAATCGAAATTTTTCGAATGTCAACTTTATCTGTTTTTTGACAATAACTTGAGAAATATTTAGTATTTAAAGAAATGGTAAACAGAATCTTGTTTATCATGATATAACGGATGTGAATATGTATTTTTTTAATACTCGCTTTTTGAAAGAAATCTGTTTTTCGTAAAAAGATATACCTTTATTTGAAAATTTGATAATTTTATTTTGAAAAAGTAGCTTGGTTTTCTATATTGCTAGGGGTAATCAAAGGTAATTTTGTAATACAAAACAAGGAAAAAAACTTTTTTTTTCTTCCACAAAAATAGCTCCAAGTCCTCGGAACAATGTTATGGTAGACGGAAATGCCTATAACTTAAAAATCAAAATATATAGAACCAAACCGATTTCGGTTTTGGATAGCCAATAGTTGAGCCTACGTTATATGATGTACTTAATTTTTAAATTGCTTAACTTTAAGTACAATTAAAAATTAAGTTTGAATGCTTTTCACTTAAAAAATAAAATGTATAGACCCAAACGGTTACAAGTATTAGATGAATGTGATAAAGGACTATCAAATAAAAAAACAAATTATTCTAAAAAGACTTAACTTTAAGCATATTTTTTTTTCAAGTGAGTACAACTTAATGGTAGATGGCAATACCTATAACTTAAAAATAGAATGAAATAAAACCAAACCGGTTTCAGTTTTTGATAGCCAATAGTTGAGACTACGATATATGATGTACTTACTTTTTTATTGTCTAACTTTAAGTACAGTAACAAATTAAGTTTGAATGCTTGTCACTTAAAAAATAAAATGTATAGAGCCAAACAGTTACCAGTTTTAGATGAACAAGATACAGGACTTGCAAAGGAGTAATTAAATTTTAAACAAAATTACTTAACTTTAAGCAAAAAATTTAGGATTTTTTTTTTATTTCATTTTGTTAGGTTAAATTTTTGTCTGAGCGAAAAGTTTATTTAACTTAATTGATAGCCCATTCAATTTCCTATGAAGTACTTCTTTTTTTCTTCAAAAAAATGTGTTAACAAAATTTGTTTCAACTTTTTAGTAAAACGTTAAGTGCTGCCACCTGGTGTTAAAAATTAAATATTTATTTTTGAACAGTTAGGGTGAACAAGAATGAAGACATCATTTTACAAAAAAAAGTAGACCCTTAAATCGGGTTTTTAGACCTTTTATCACTTGATATACTTTTTTGTCAATGTTTTCAGTTTTTTAACAATGACTTCAGAAGTATTAAGTATTTTCAGAAATTGTTACCTTTTTAATATTCGTGTGTACTTAAGTAATATGGAAATGTATAAAATGAATCCTCGCTTTTGGAAAGAAATAGTTGTTTGGTAAAAAGTGATACTTCTTTTTCGATTTTTGTTTATTTTTTTAATTTTTAAATGGATTCGTTTTCTTTATGTTTAAGTGTTACAGAAGGCAATTTTGATATAATAAATAAGGAAAAAAATATTTTTTCTTCTTCTTCGAAATTTTTTCTAAGTCCAGCAAATAATGCAATGGTAGACGGGAATGCCTATAACTTAAACACCGAAACGAATAAAACCAAACCGATTTCAGTTTTGAATAGGCAATTGATTAACCTACTCTAAATGACGAACTTAAATTTTTAATTGCTTAACTTAAAGTTAAAATTCAAAATTTTCGATTTTTTTGGATTTTCGATTTTCACTCAAAAAAACTAAAATTTATAGAAACAAACTGTTACCAGTTTTAGATAAATGAGATTTCGGACTTTTGGGAAGAGAAACATATTTTTGAAACTAACTTATATTATCCTTATTGATTTTTTAAAATTCCTTAATATTTAGGACACCTCTAGGGTCGTTTATGTTTGTCAAACCTAGGTTAATTTTTGAGAGCGATTAGTACTCGTGCTTATAATTGGGAATAGGCAGTTTAAAAAATTTATATAATTTTTTTTAATGACGTTATAGTAACCCAAACTTAAACACGTTTTGTGTCCTTTATTAAAGTGTAATCTGTTTAATTTAAGATAGTAAGTCGTACTCTCGGTTAAGTAGCTAATGCTGCTGTTTTTTTCATGTTTTATCAACAAATAACGAAAATAAATTTTAATTATTTTTTATTAATTTTATTAAAAATAAAAATATAGATCAACCCTAGGTTAGTTTTGAACAACAAGAATACCTAACAAGAAGTTAAGTACATGTGCTAGTTATATTCAAGATAATTTATATAGTTCCGCTATAAATAACGATTACATCACTTAGGGTAGATTTGGTCCATTAGGTTTACGAAAACTTGTAAACCAAATGGACCAAATCTATCCCAAAAGTCTCTTTTTCCTCAAGTTTGACAACATTTTTTTCAACTTTATAGCTAGGTTTGACTACTTTAAACCTAGGGTTGACTAAGATTCATCCTTTATTTATAACATGCCCAGAGGCGAAAGTCACGTAGCATGTATAGGTAAGGAATTACAGGTCTTTGAAAGAGGTATGTCGGGTCAGATTTGGTCCCTTAGGTTTACGACAGGGACCATATTTGACGGGTCCGTGTCAAATATGGTCCATTTGGTTAACCTAACTAAAATAACACTTCTCCCAAGAATTCACAGGATGGGAAATTCCTTCCGAACCAACTGGTCATTACTCTTCAAAACATGGTCGTATTTGTGCGGTTCCGGGCCCACCTTCTCCCACTGTCAACAGACCATCCCGGCGACCTGGACACGGTCCACCCTCTGACATTGGACTCTTCCATGGCGGCCCCGCGGCGGCGACGCCGACCGGCCAGCCGGTGTCCCCGCCAATTTTTTACACGGCGTCCCCCTGTGGCTGCGCCCCGCCGAGGCCGGCGGCGGGCCGGCGTCACACCGGGAAAAGAATGGAATGTCGCCGTGAGAAACACGGCTGGCCACTGGCCAGTTTTGCATTGAAACCCCTCCTCCCTGCAGATCTGACGGGCGACGCTGAGCCGGCGTGTGAACTTCCCTCCGCCCCGGCAGCGCCGGCGATGGCGCGGCGCGGCCCGTTTTTAGCTCCGGCCGGCCGGCGGCGGCGGCGACAAAGCAGCGCGGCGACAGGAGTCACAATGCGCCGGTCAGCGGCGACAAAAACTGGCCATTGGTCAGCGGCAGGCAGCCGAGACTGCAGCTGCCGAGGGAACGCGCCGGCACAGCTGCAGCCCAGCTAATTTATGCCGGCTCTCTGGTCCGCCGGCCCGCCGGCCCGCCCCGGTCCTCCCCAGCCCGCCCCGGCCCACCGCGCGCTGGACCGACAACTAAAACGGCTGACGCTTGACCGTTTTGACACTGCAATGCATCCCGGCCATTGGCGGCTTTATATGAGTCGGCCCATTGAGTGGCCAGTGTCCCACCTCCAATCCGGACCTTTGTCCATTCGGACTGTCCGGCCGGCCTCGGAATCCGACCGATTTAAATAAATCGACCGCGCACCACCAGGCTTTTCACACAGAATCGGTATTGTTCTCGTGGGGGGTAGGTTTGTTTTCATCAGAACTCGGCCCTCAATATGGACAGGAGCAGCAGCAGCAGCATGGAACATAGCTTTGATCAGACGTGCACACCGAAGTACATATATGGTCTAAGCGAAAGCGTTGATGTAGTAAAATGTAGTTTCCTTTGCTTGTGTCGCCGTTGTCTTTATAACTGATGCTATTAAATGACATTCACCACGGAAGTCAAATGTTACTAAATGTCCACGAATGTGAGTTCAAAAGTCAAGACTTCGCAATATTTTTTATATATTTTATATTGACATATTTGTCTCCCAAATGTGCTATAAGCGATACCCAAATTATTTCAACGAACTTCATAAGTGGCCAGTGCTTGGAAGGTGTTCCTAAAAATACATAAAAATGCCAAAAATGCAATATCTCATAAACAATTTTGCTTTTCATAACAATTAAGCATTGTTCAGATTTCTGTCCGTATTTCTGCCGTTTTGCCATCTGGCTGTGCCATACCGGGGTGACGGCGGCGACCCGGGGGTCGGTTCCTGCGCATTCCCTCCGGTTGGCCACGCGCTGGTCAGTGCTGAAAATAGCGCTACATCCGGCGGCGGCGCGGCACGCGTCACGACGTCACGTCACGTCACGTCACGTCACGACGTCACGTCACGTCACGTCGCTTGTTGACGCCGGCTCCTCCGCGCGAATCGCAGTCAAAACGCCGCCGCGTGGCCCCCGGTGGCCCTCCTCTGTCCCCACCTCCCGATTACGTCCCCGGCCCAGCCCCGGTCCCTGCAATCCCCCGCGGCTCGACTTCCTCTGCTGACCGGCGACCAGCAGGGAGCTGTGATGGATCGACAAAATGCCGCCGGAAGGCCCCCAGGAGAGAGGGGGACTGGGGAGGCGCGACGGCAGGCACGAGCCACACGGAGACCCCTGACCTCGTCTGGCCCGCCACTGGACCGGCAGCGGAGCATTCGCCATTCTCCGTGCACCAGGCCAGTTGACGGAGCCCGCCGATCAGACCAGGGAAGAGTAATTTACTAGGTATATCAGACATCCATATCTGCAGACAGCATTCATGTACACTTCCACAATCCTGACCCGCCGATATCAAATCAGTGTAAATGTTAACCGAAAGCTAAACAAATAAGCTATATTAAAAATGTAAGCAGTGAGTGGTGACCGAATGCATTCACATCATCAAAGTAGTACATTAATTATACATGCATTTTCAATAGGTAGACCTATTAACATTGGTATGCATGTTTAAAAACAAAATATTTTTGTTTTAAGATGAGTCTTGTAACGGTGATATTGTTCGAAAGTTCAAGAGCAGACATGTGCCTGGATCCCGGGATCCAGCTGCTATCCGGATTTATGTGTCCTGTGTCCCGGGATCCAAATGGGACACCAGATCCAGGTACACAATAACAAGCCAAGGGATCTTCAAAGATCCCAGATCCTGATATTTTATGCCGTGGGATCTACAATTTACACCGAGGGATCCAGGAGGATTCCAGATATTCATGCATTTTATGCCGAGGGGTCCACCGGGATTCCAGATCCAACTTCGGGATCCAGGCACAAGTCTGGACTACATACCAAGATTCCTTTACTAATAAGGTTTACCCACAAGGGAGAAACGACTCCCGGGTGACGTCAGAGCATTTGGCATCAATATTTTGCAATATGGTAGGCCCAGACATGTGCCTGGATCCCGAGATCCAGCTGAGATCCGGATATCTGTGTCCTGTGTCCCAGGATCCACACGGGACACCAGATCCAGGTACATAATCAGCCGAGGGATCCACAAAGATCCCAGATCCTGATATATTGTATGTCGTGGGATCTACAATGTACGCCGAGGGGTCCAGGAGGATCCCATATCTTCATGCATTTTACGCAGAGGGATCCACTGGGATCCAAGATCTTCATGTGTTTTATGCCGAGGGATCCACTTGGATCCCAGATCCAACTTCGGGATCCAGGCACAAGTCTGTCAAGGAGCATATGTGAAATGTGGTTATTTGTTTTTGAGGTTATGCATAAGTTAAGTATCGTTAAAGGGAATGTTTCACCTTTGTATTGGTTTTGAACTGAGATAGCCATTATCTTTGGCCATTATTGAAATGTCGAAAATACTAAGGTCATTTTCCCCAAAACTTAGCCGTTTGTAAGCAATTGAATTTCCCATTTGCAAAATGGGGTCTAGGCTAGTGCCGACGCTGATTGGCTGACAGATACTTTGTCAGCCAATCAGCGGCGGTCTATAGCTCAATAATGACGTAATCATCCCAAATTTAAAACCTTAATTTGTATAAAGTTAAGTGACTTTTCGATAGAACATATCACCATCGTTATCAGCAGCACTTACTTCATATTTTCGACTATAACCAGCGTATATTTGACAACTTTCAGAAAGGTGAAACATTCCCTTTAAGTGTAAAAATCATGAAATCTAGAAGTTTGGGTTGCAAGAAGAAGAAAAAAATAACAATAAGTTTGCTCGACCGACATCTGATTGAGCAACTTAAATGTTTGAATCATCACAAATTTGAAGAAAAAAGTCGGTCATGAACGCTCAACGAATGTTTAAGGTCACTGAATGCACTACCTATTTTGATGCCGATTGTAACTTCAGAGAAGTGTAAGCTTTACTAAATTATTTGTGATTTACCATCAGTGTCAAGTGTAAGGCCCTATAACCAAGTGTAAAGTGTAGATTCCGTCTCTTGTGAGCTTTCATTGGAACTGAATAACAATTAATTTGCTGTTTGATATCTCGATAGCCTGACATTTTTTGTTGTTCTTAGTTTGTGTTTGGCTATGGAAAAAAGTAATTAAAACAAGTGTTTTAAACTTAGCCGAATCAGCTTCATTTGATTTGTCAAGGAAAGCATTTCCATTGCTGTTGATTGAACGCGATGCAAAGCGAGAGATGTCCTACATCGGCTTGATGATGCTTGATGCTTTTATGATTGTCTGGGCTTTCCACCGGCTGGTGGAGAGTGGGCGGCAGCGGCGGCTGAGGCGGGGGCGGGGGCGGTGGCGGCGGCGGGGGCGGGGCAACAGAGGACGGTGGTCGGGTGAAAACGGGCGGCAATCTCGCGTGCATCCGGCCCTCGGTCAGCGTCCAGTGCCCTGACCTGGAATCCACCTGACGGACCGCCTTTCGGACCATGTTTACTCGAAAACTCCGGCCTACTTTGCGGTACGTCGGGCCGACGTCACCAGGTGAACCGACCCTACAGCGCGCGTCCCCGCGCCGGGCCGGGTCGGGACGGCGGCGCACACCACCGTGCCCTGAGGGTGTGCCGAGGCCGACGGAAACAACCCTCTCACGGACCTCACAGCGCCGAAATGTGGGTCAGCGCAACCAGGACGCGAGAGCGCGGGAAGCAAGTACAGAGGAAGGGGGGCAATAGAGAAGAAGCGAAACCAGAAATTGTTGGTGGGTGATTAAGCTTCGATATTAACGTCCCGCCATCTTAAATGCAAAACACAACAAAAACGTTACACAATTTAACAATCGTAGAGAAAATATCAATAATTTATTAACACAAACTAGTTGTGCATAAGCAACTTTCGGAGATTATAATACTGATTGCAAAAAGAAGTTTGCAACTTGCAACCATTTAATCATGCAGCGAAAATATATAACAATTACAACATGACTTAACCCTATTCCCTGCGGGCGGCCAAAATTACGTTAACCTACGGGAGGGGCAGATTCTGACCCCCCCCCCCCCCCCCCGAGATCTCGAGAACCGCTCGGTCGATTTCGATGGGGGAAAACGCCATTCGATTCGTCATTACAAGATTACAAGATCATTGCCAGACTTTTAGGGGCCCGAAATTTATTTTGCGTTCAAAAATGGGGGGTCAGGGGGCAAAAAAATAAGAACATTTTGGGTGTTTTTTGAAAGGTCATGTGAAAAGTGAAAAGAGAAAAGAGAAAAGTGAAAAGTGAAAAAGTGTCATGCGGCAAGTGAAAAACCACGGTAGGCAGAATCTGCCCCCCCCCCCTCCGCAGGGAATAGGGTTAACTACTGCAAATATCACTGCATATAAAATTAAAGATCCGATTTATCACTTCAATGATTTTTTGCTCGGATGTTAACTTCTTGAATATATGTCTCACTTATTTGTTACGTATTGCATAGGTGTAAATTATCTGTCCATGCCAAATATATCATGTACTTTTGAAAACATTTTAACAAGCGAACAAACTTTTCGCTCAATACACTTTCCAACTCCACACCTTGCTCAACTTCAGAATGGCTAAAGACGAGAATGTGTTTGCTTGCTAGGCTTCATGCATTTTCAAAAGTCCTACAATGTAGATATAGTTGACATGACAGTGACAGATCATTTACACATATCCAAAAATCTTGACAATGGCAATGCCAACCACCCTGGCTTATTGTATTTGCTCCTTTCTTATTTAAAGGGAATGTTTCACCTTTGTATTGGTTTTGAACTGAGATAGACATTATCTTTGGCCGTTATTGAAATGCATAAATTATTAAGGTAATTTTCCCCAAACTTATCCGTTTGAGGCAACAACAAAAAAATTGTAAAGCAATTTAATTTTAAATTGAAGCAATTTAATTTCGAATTTGCAAAAGGGGGTCTATGCAAGTCCCACCGCTGATTGGCTGACACCCACTTCAAGATTGTTGGTCCTGGAAGTCAGACAACCTGTATTTCTCGAACCTTGACTGGATTACCGAGTACGATGTAAACAACGGCCAACGCGATAGGTTGCGGTCTAAGTTGAAGTTGTTCATGCTGTTTGAAGTCTCAGTTTTGGATTGATTGTTTTGTTAAATAAATATTGAGCTATCGCAATGCCTCGCACTCGTCATTGTGTTCTGTGCGGGAGAAGACACAGTTCCACAATGTTTGTATTTAAGTCGCCAGAATTGTCTGAAACGATTGTGCTGCCAAATGGCACCGTAAAGGTTTTCTCTGTAGCTCTCTATAGCTCAATAATGACGTCATCATCCCAAATTTAAAAACTTAATTTGTATAAAGTTAAGTGACTTTTCGAGATTAAAAAAATATCAGCATCGTTTTCAGCAGCACTTACTTCATATTTTCGACTACAACCAGCGTATATTTGACAACTTTCAGAAAGGTGAAACATTCCCTTTAAAAAGGGAACAAATAGTTCACCTTTAAAGGGAATGTTTCACCTTTCTGAAAGTTGTCAAATATACACTGGTTGTAGTCGAAAATATGAAGTCAGTTCTGCTGAAAACGATGGTGAAATTTTTATATCGAAAAGTCACTTAACTTTCGTGTCCCGATATAGCTCAATAATGACGTAATCAGCCCAAATGTAAAAAACTATATTTGTATAAAATCAAGTTTTTTACATTTGGGCTGATTACGTCATTATTGAGCTATAGACCATTGCTGATTGGATGACAAAATGGGATTAGCTGTCAAAGTGGCTGTCAGCCAATCAGCGGCGGCACTAGTCTGGACCCCATTTTGCAAATTATAAATGAAATTGCTTAAAACTGCCAAGTTTTAGGGAAAATGAACTTAGTATTTTCGACATTTCAATAAAGGCCAAAGATAATGGCTATCTCAGTTAAAAAAGGTGAAACTACTAACTTCAGTTAAAAGGGTGAAGGGTAAACAAGGTGAACTATTCCCTTTAAAGGAAATAGTTCACCTTGAATTTTTTTACCCAACACGATTTGATTATATTTTTTAATACAATTCATTTTTATGTTGTCAAAAATGGCCTTATATCGCGCCGATTCAGGATAGAAGGCCGTAATTTTTTTATTATTTATCAAAACTATATGCATACTCTCTGAGTCAGAGCCCTGACGTCACGCGAATGTAAAAAATGGTTTAGCCAATCAGATTCGAAAGTAGTCGCGTAAAGATAGACTCGCATTGGAGATGTGCCAACCGGCGGCCGGCGTTCGCTTGCTAGCACCAGCTGCAAGCTGATTGGCTGATGGTATAGCCTCTGCCCGGGCTAGAACCAGTACAACATTCTTTCGCCAGCACCGCATTCCTTCGCCAAAAACTCAAATATATTCGGCTGGAGAGTCTTTTCAGTCAAGACAACTTGCAGATAGAGGTTTCCCAACACGGGCTACAAAACTGCTATCTCAGTTTAAAACTAATGTTGAAGGTGAACTATTTCCTTTAACATGGGGTTTTGAACTGAGATAGCAGATTTGTAGAGCAGATCGAAAAACGGGTTGTGGTGAAAGAATTACCTCGCTACGCTAAGTAATTTCGACACAGGACTAGTGTCGTGGTAGTAGATCTGGGCACAAAACAGCTTCTTCTAAAAGGGGCCCTTTTATAAGACGCTGTTCGGCTGTTTCGTGCCCCGATCGGGGCACGAAACTTGAAACTCTTCGACGGATACCCATCTATCGTCCAAACAAATACCATATTTGTTTTTTCATCTCGAAATACCCCGTATAGCAAAATTTCAAGACAACTTTCAAGGTGACCTATTCCCTTTAAGTTCACCCAAAGTATCATGAGCAATGAATACCTCACCACGAAAATAGTACCACTTTTAACTTAGGTTGGCTCCATATACAGGGACGTAGCCAAGGGGACGTAGCACAGCAGGGACGTAGCACGGGGGCCATGCCCCCCCCCCCCCCCCCCCCCCCTGAGAGAAATCCTGGCTACGTGCCTGTCCATGTGGAATATATTGTAACCTGTTCGCTACTACTTTCACGTCTTCTTCCACTTCAAGTTGAAGCAGTTGAATCATACGCACTGCGCACCTAGCGCACATCAATTATGGGACACCCTGTATTATTTTCTCAAATGGCATGTATGGTGACAGTGCGGAGGTGTACATACTCTCGGCAAGTCACTTACCTGATTCAGGCCACCGGTCCAAAAGCTTATTATTCGTTCCCACATAGATAGTTGTCTTCCTGTTCGTACTGCAGCCCATGCCACATCCCTGACAGCGCAGCTGCATCATTTTGCAAAACAGCCGGCAATGTTCCGGCATCAGTATTGGATTACTGGCGATTTTCAGCCGGCCCAGCCTCCCTAATTGATTCGCTGTCTGCGCCAATACCTGGCATGTATTCACTGACCGCATATCCACCGATCCGGATAACCTACCGTCTCATTACAGACCTGCCGCCGCGGCCGTCGGCGTGCCAAAACCATCGACAGCAGCTGTCCGCGCCCCCAGACTGCCGGACTACCCCACCAGACTGCCAGACTATCCCACCAGATGTCACGGGCAACCGTTCCGCCACCGCACCCCTTGTAACTCTCTAATAAATAACTGACCGCAAATATGGCCTATTACTGCGTGCCTGTTATCTGCGGACGCCACTACTTCCGCAAAGTCCATCCCAGCACCGTCCCTGTAGGGCGGGCGGCCGTCAGCGACTCTTGTTGCCATGACGACAACCGCCGGCTGATCGGCAGCGTTTAGGCTTGTTTTTAATTTACAGCGCGGCGTGCTTGCATTCGGTGCGATCCTAATTAGATCAGCGGCTGTTCTCGCCGTCTCAGCAGTTTACAAACACGGTCATTAGGGGGCTGACTTCCGGCGGTGCCGCCCGCCCTCGTGCCCAGCCGGCGGGGGCGGCGGCGGGGGCGGCGGCGGGGCCGGCTCTGTTTGATTGACCTGCACCCTCCGCAGTCCGCCGAGTTAGCACACCTGACCGGTCAGTCGAGCCAGCTGCCCTGCCGCCGCCGCAGCAGCTTCGTCAATTATGGGGCAGCCACAGCAGGCTAATTATCTGGGAACGCGGACGTCCCGAGCCCGTGTCAGATTAAACCGGGTTAAACCCCAGGTTAAACCCCACCGCGGCTACACGGCGCTTCCGCGAGAAGCCGGAAGCCAGCGTCGGTTAAACCCTTATACGGCGGCAGATCATAAAATGGGAAAGCGGCTAAAAGAACTGCGTAGCTTCAAACTTGAAAAGAAAGATAAATCAAGGATCGGGAAAATACCAACTCCGTGCGGCATTCTCAAAAAAAAAATATGATTAGCAATGTGCCGAGTGCACCTAAATAAAACGTTACCTTAAAGGAAATAGTTCACCTTCAACATGGGTTTTGAACTGAAATAGCGGTTTTGTAGCCCGTGTTGAGAAATCCTTATCTGGAACTTGTCTTGGCTGAAAAGACTCTCCAGCCGAAGATATTTGACTTTTTGACGAAGGAATGCGGCGCATATATGATGTACCGTACCGTCTGAAAGTGCCAGCACTGCCATGGAGCATGCGCAGACCAATAACGCACACCATAAAATCAATAATTTACAAACTTCTGTCCTGAATTGGCGCGATGTAGGACCATTTTTAAAAAGAAAAAAAGAAACTGTATTAAAAAATATAATAAAATCGTGTTCTGAAGAAGAAAAAAAATCCGAAGGTGAACTATTTCCTTTAAGGGAATGTTTCACCTTTGTATTAGTTTTAAACTGAAATAGCCATTATCTTGGGCCGTTATTGAAATGTCTAAATAACTAAGGTCATTTTTCCAAAAACTTAACCGTTTTCAAGCAATTTAATTTACCATTTACAAAATGACTCCAGGCTGGTGCAGCCGCTGATTGGCTGACAGCCACCTTCTCAGCCAATCCCACTTTGTCAGCCAATCAGCGGCGGTTTATAGCTCAATAATGAAGTAATTCGCCCAAATCTAAAAACTTAATTTGTATAAAGTGAGGTGACTTTTCGAGTGACAAAAAAAATATCACCATCGTTTTCAGCAGCACTTTCTTAATATTGTATACTACAACCAGCATATATTTGAAAACTTTCAGAAAGGTGAAAGATTCCCTTTAACCCGCGCACTGCAGGCCCCCCCCCCCCTACAGTCAAAGTTGATTTCCGCCCCCCCCCCCCTCAAGTTTTTCAAAGATAGCGAAAAAAAGCGGCGCGCAGCGCCGCCGGGTTTTCGCACACCTGTCAGGACATCAATTGCGCACACTTTGAAAAAAAACCTAACGTCATCTCAGGTCAGGTCACCAGACCAGGTCAAGTGACCCCACCTCCAAAAATGTTTGCAGTTGTGCCAAAGCCAGAGTTTTTCACCGATCAGTTTGAAACTTACAGGATGTCATGAGGGCATACGTACTTACAATTCGTATATCTCGGAATTTTGATATCGGTGACCTAAGGTCAGGTCAATTTCGCAACCTCCCAATAATAAGTCAATGGGGAAATATACAAATGGTAAGGATATGCATGATATTAGTCCAATTACTTCTGGATCATGTTATTATAGGATATTCTTGATGATCCAAGTGTAAGTTTTGTTCAGTGACCCCTATTGGGTCATTTAAGGTCATGCGAGGTCACCATCACTTTTTTGTAAATAACTCCCGACATAATGAAGATAGAGAAGTAAAACAGACATCAATGTGTTTTTCTCGTCAATACACGTCTTCCCATATGCCGCATGCCCTACTTGGGTCACCACTTGACCTTGACCTGAGGTCAATTTTTTAAGTTAACTTAAGAAGATCACCATGTATATCATTCAAAGCGCCTTGACAAGATAAGCACAATGAAATAAACAGTTTTCCGTTATCTTTATTATATAAAAAAGTTAATAGCGAAAAACGATGTAGCAAAAAAACGTCAATTTTTCTTTTTTGACCTCTGGAGCCTCCAATGTTGACCTTAGATCAAATTTGAGGACACCATAGCGATTGCAAATTTCACTGGCTGGCGTTTGCTTTTTTCCGTTTGTTTCTAACTAGCATAGTTTCTGAGATATATGGGAATTTCTGGAGCGATGTCCTAAAACAGGAAAAAACAAGAAAATTTGACCTTTGATGACCTCTGGTGACCTCAATTTTGACCTGACCTAAAACAATACTGAATACTTTCGATAGAACATGTATCAAGCTATCAAATGCCGTTTTCCGCTTCTCGCTACGGAGCGTAGTTTTCGAGATCTCAGGGGGGGGGGGGGGCGGAAATCAACTCCCCCTCTGCAGTTCGTGTTCAGCGCAAAGCCCCTGCAGTGCGCGGATTAAGAAAGGAGCACATACTAAAGCTAAATGACATCGATCATGTCGCAGCTCATTTTAATCTTCAGCTTCAAAGACAAAACACAACCGATTTTGCCTGTCCCAAGCATATAACTGATCGATTCCATATGACCTCTAGTGGGCTGTTCTTAGTTAAGCGTCGTTCAAATCGTTCCCTGAAAAACTATCACGCTCAAGAAAATGACCCCTTAAAGCTGCCTGCAGTTAGCTGGAAATTTTTGCTTGCATTTAGGAAAAACAAATTAAGTAATCACTAATGCTTCCTTATCCAAATAAACGTTTTTCAAAGTACCAAACGATCAAAACGAGTCATTTTTGCCCATCGTATGCAGGAAAAGTTGTACAGACCTGTAGCACTTGTCCTAGATTGTATTTTGCCAAGAAGACGCAAACCTACGCATTATTAGACAAAATACCACATGAGCCATCATCCGTTGCCGGCGCTGTCTGTCCCCGCTACCTCTGACAGTCGTGAAGCGACATAGCCTGACTAGAGCGGGACCATATCCGCTCATCTGGTCACCAGAGACCGACAAACACAGCAGCCGCTACTCTGGGGCAGTCGAGACGAGGGCGACCCTCCGTCCGTCCGTCCATCCGTCCATCCTGCCCGCCTCCTCTCCCACCGACGCACGCGCGCGCGCGCGCACACACACACACACACACACACACACACACACACACACACACACACACACACACACACACACACACACACACACACACACACACACACACACACACACACACACACACACACACACACACACACACACACACACACACACACACACACACACACACACACACACACACACACACACACACACACACACACACACACACACACACACACACACACACACACACACACACACACACACACACACACACACACACACACACACACACACACACACACACACACACACACACACACACACACACACACACACACACACACACACACACACACACACACACACACACACACACACACACACACACACACACACACACACACACACACACACACACACACACACACACACACACACACACACACACACACACACACACACACACACACACACACACACACACACACACACACACACACACACACACACACACACACACACACACACACACACACACACACACACACACACACACACACACACACACACACACACACACACACACACACACACACACACACACACACACACACACACACACACACACACACACACACACACACACACACACACACACACACACACACACACACACACACACACACACACACACACACACACACACACACACACACACACACACACACACACACACACACACACACACACACACACACACACACACACACACACACACACACACACACACACACACACACACACACACACACACACACACACACACACACACACACACACACACACACACACACACACACACACACACACACACACACACACACACACACACACACACACACACACACACACACACACACACACACACACACACACACACACACACACACACACACACACACACACACACACACACACACACACACACACACACACACACACACACACACACACACACACACACACACACACACACACACACACACACACACACACACACACACACACACACACACACACACACACACACACACACACACACACACACACACACACACACACACACACACACACACACACACACACACACACACACACACACACACACACACACACACACACACACACACACACACACACACACACACACACACACACACACACACACACACACACACACACACACACACACACACACACACACACACACACACACACACACACACACACACACACACACACACACACACACACACACACACACACACACACACACACACACACACACACACACACACACACACACACACACACACACACACACACACACACACACACACACACACACACACACACACACACACACACACACACACACCAAAACGCCGGAAGTGCGGACACACACGTGCGTGAGTCGGCGCGCCGGCACGCGGCTGGCGGCGGTGGCGATAATTTTAGACGTGTTTTCTCAGAGATGCCCCGGGACGTTCGGAACTGGCGGGCGGGGTCCTCGGTTCGTGTCGCTCCATCCGCCAGACTGTCACACCACCTGGTCGGTCCGGCCCGGGGCCCGTGACAGTGTCGCACAGACCAGCCGCCGGGGGCAGCACACAGATGGAAATCGTTTACAGCAGCTTGGTAAATTTTTCCAACACTTTTAATGACATATAACGCAAAAACAAAGTCATAGAAAGGATTTAAAAATCCTAGAAATACAAAAACGAATGGTGCGCCATATGCTGGCAGGAAAAATGCATTCGACATAACATTACATAGGCCAGTGGCGCACGCAGGAGGGGGGGGGGGGGTCAAAGGGGTCAGCTGACTCCCCCCCGGAAATTTTTGAGGGGTCCCGCATAAAAAGGACCTGTATTCTGGCCCATACCTGGCAGGGACCAGTCTTGGTAAGGCCTGATCGAGGCAGGGGCCCGGTGCTGGCAAAGACATGATATGGGGCCCGGTCCTTGCATATTCTTGATGCTGGCCGTTTCTGGTAGGGGCCCGGTCTTGGCCAGGCAAAAAGGCGTGGTATGGGGCCCGGTCAGGACGAGGGCCCAGTCACAACAGGGCCCGGCCCTTGCATATTCTTGATACGGGCCCCTTTCTGATAGGGTCCCGGTCTTGGTCAGGTCCGATCGAGGCAGGGGCCCGGTGCTAGCAAAGGCGTGATATGGGGCCCGGTCAGGACGAGGGCCACGTCGGCCGTCACAACAGGGCCCGGTCCTTGGAAATTATTGATACGGTCACGTTCTGGTGACACATGCCGTTCCTGGTAGGGGCCCGGTCTTGATCAGGCCCGATCGAGGCAGGGGCCCGGTGCTGGCAAAGACGTGATATGGGGCCCGGTCAAAACGAAGGCGCGGTCGCAACAGGGCCCGGTCTTTGCATTTTCTTGATACGGACCCGTTTCTGGTAGGGGTCCGGTCTTGGTCAGGTCCGATCGAGGTAGGGGCCCGGTGCTGGCAAAGGAGTGATATGGAGCCCGGTCAGGACAAGGGCCCGGTCACAACAGGGCGCGCTCCTGGGAAATTCTTTGATACGACCCCTTCCTGATATGGGCCCGTTCCTGGTAAGGGCCCGATCGAGGCAGGGGCCCGGTGCTGGCAGAGGCGTGCTGCGTGATATGGAGCCCGGTCAGGATGAGGGCCCGGTCACAACAGGGCCGGTCCTTGCATATTCTTGATACGGGCCCGTTTCTGGTAGGGGCCTGGTCTGGTATGTGGTCAGGTCCGATCGAGGCAGGGGCTCGGTGCTGGCAAAGGCGTGATACGGGGCCCGGTCAGGACGAGGGCCCGGTCACAACATGGCCCGCTCCTTGCATTTTTTTTAGACGGCCCCGTTCCTGGAAGGGGCCCGATCAAGGCAGGGCCCCGGTGCTGGCAGAGGCGTGATATGGAGCCCGGTCAGGTCTAGTTTCTGGCCAAAACTAGTGGCTAGAACAAACATTAACTAAATGTATCCCTTTACAACTGAGAAATATGCGTTTTTGTTTTTCCCCATAGAGTTACATTTAAAAGTTTACGATTATAACTTGACCTTAGGTCACCGATATATAAAATCCGAGATATTGTAGTCCCTAATGACCTCATGACGTGCCATGAGTTTCATGTCGCTCGATTAACTACTGTGCCGGCAGTGCTACCAATAAGTTGTTTGGTGGTCATGTCATTTGACCTGACCTGGTGACCTGACCTGACCTGTCCGAGACCCAATTTTGCTGCCAAAACGTGGCTTAGCTATTCATTTCAAGTCGCTGGAAGTTTCGAGTCGGTATCCTATGCGTTGTCTGATTATGGCGGGAAAGAAACAAAGGGGGGGGACGAAAAAACGCCCCCGCCCCCGAGCGCCTCCAAGGTTAATTCCTATTCCGTTCGCGAACGTAGCCTAGCATAGTTTATACGGAACTTTGACGTCCAAAGGCTGGTACTTTTAAACCTGTAGAGGACATGAATCTGGGAGGTTAGAAAGGAAAGCAGCGCCATAATTTGATCAATTTCTCTAAATGCCTGAATTTCCGAAGAGATCATTCATTCATGCCTAAAGAATATAAAGTCCCGTGTAAACGCGGTTTCTATCTACACTACAATTTGCGCATAAGCATCTCAAACATCTATGGGCGTAGCCAAATAATATTGTAACGCTCAACTTCACTGATGAAATAAAATCCTTCGCTATTTGGCACATGTTACGTTTCATCGTCAATACTAGAAATGTACATACATACCTAGGGACCGATGATGTTGAGTATCCAAGCCCACCGAAGACAATGGGTAGCAGACCTCCCGAAAAAAATAACACCTAGTTATTAAGACGTTTGAAATTTTTGACGCGATCTGTTCCCCGTGCTTCTCTCATTTTGGCCTAACTCCAGCAAGCCTGTGCGCAGCTTCCAGACAGATATGCAGCAACACCAGGCCCTGGATCCGTTGGTTATGCCTTCCCAAGTCATGCGCGAGACCGTCTCCACATTTGTTGCGATGCTGTATGTTGTAAAGACAGTAAAAATCAGCCATGTATCGCGCCAATTGATCACACACACCTGCTACGAAAATACCGTATCCGTTCACCAGTCTCCACTACTGCGTGTTGTCATTGACCATATTTCGTCAACTCTCGACAGTTGTACCGCACATCAGTAGTACACGCACTTAAAATTCGCACATCAGTAGCACACGCAGTCACCTTAAACGAAATTGATAAGACAATTATGGCATGTCTCAGATCCCATGCTGTAGGGGGCCCGCTAAAAAAGTGACCGAAATCCGCGAAGTTTTCTAAAAAAAACGGGTGGGGGCCCGCACACAAGGGGGCCCGCTCTTAGGGCTCTGACCCCCCCCCCCCCCCCCTGCCAAATGGAATCCTGCGTGCGCCACTGACCTAGGCGTAGAAACAGGGGGCAGGTGGTCATGACCCACTCACTTTTCGGCCTTTTTTTAAATTATTTCCTTTGCTTGGTGGATAAAAGTTTGATGCCAAAAGGTTCGCCGAGGCGAGAAGAGACCAAATCTGCAAAGAAATCTTACATAGGGGGGTTTTATCTCCAAACGAGATCAAAGTTTCACTGGCCCCCACTTTTCGTAACGTTCCTACATCCCTGTAAAATTATGTGCATTTCTGCAGCCGGTAACTAGACCACTGGCCGCTGACGCTGGCCGCTGGCCGCTGATTACGGCAGGCCGACCGGCATCCTCGCCGACGAGCAGCGACAACTAGACCACTGGCCTCTGATTACGGCAGGTCGACCGGCATCCTCGCCGACGAGCAGCGACAACTAGACCACTGGCCTCTGATTACGGCAGGCCGACCGGCATCCTCGCCGACGAGAAGCGACAACTAGACCACTGGCCCCTGATTACGGCAGGCCGACCGGCATCATCGCCGACGAAAAGCGACAACTAGACCACTGGCCCCTGATTACGGCAGGCCGACCGGCATCATCGCCGACGAAAAGCGACAACTAGACCACTGGCCTCTGATTACGGCAGGCCGACCGGCATCCTCGCCGACGAGCAGCGACAACTAGACCACTGGCCTCTGATTACGGCAGGCCGACCGGCATCCTCGCCGACGAGCAGCGACATGCTAGAGCTGCTTCACATCGAGGTCATTGTTTCATGGTCATGTTTTTTGCAAAGTATATGTACACACCAGAAGTTGAACAAGATAGATTTCATAACATGGTTCCAGAAAGAAGAAAAAACGAGCGAATCTTCGACCGGCTGGTACTTTGATTGTTTTGTGGTTCGACTGGCCTTTCTCAAAGCTGACCAAACCGAAGTAACTGGCTGTGCTTTTAGACATGATTTAAGTATAGGCATACCTAGTTAAACAGGGTAGCTGCAAAGCGGATCATGGAAGGGCAAACCTCAGACATAACCACCAAATGTCACCGAGCCCCGGCGTCCCGCCTCGGCGGTCCCGCCAGCCGGGGGGGGGGGGGGGGCGCTGAACCTCTGCCCTCCATACCAGAGTTGTTTGCGCTAAAAATCTGGGCCACGATAGCTCCTGCCCTGGGAACGTTCACCGGGAAGGGTTGCCCAGACCGTTACCTAACCGTTACCCACGTGACAGGGTATACTGCAGTTCAAAGAAGGCGGCGCGAGACCGCCGAGACGCCGCGCCGGAGCCAACTGCGGGGCTGGTCGGCCGCGCGCGACCCGAGCCACCGGTAACGAGACAGGCACGGCCGGTAAACATGTTTTGAAGCCGGACATCTTTTTGCTTGAAGGAAATGCTTGTCGATGAAATGCTTTCAGACCGGCGAGTGCGTCTTATTCAGCTTTGGTGGCTCGCTTGAAGGCGGATGCTGACGATTGTCTTTGACAGGGAACTAACCGTTGGCGCTCGGGGCAATGCCCTCCCGCAGACCATCGCCCGCTGTTTTTAAGACGGTTCTGTTTTGAGAAAATGTTTGTGGTTTCCTCACTGGTATGCGCGCCGATGGGACGGTGCCCAACGGTGCCCAGCACCTCTAGATGCTGGGTACAGTTGCTGTATGATAGTATCTCCGTGCTGGATGGCATTGTCGAAGAATTTATCCGTTTCCCAGCGGAAAGGAAAATGATATTGAATGTTGAACGCAGCATTGTCTATGAGTCTGTTATGTTGCCCTCTTCTCTCCGACGGTGATCAGTACTTGTATTCGAGAAAGAAAGAAAAACATCTAACACGCAAACACGCCAAAACTGTGGCTATGAACCACGTCTATGAACCACGCTGGAGCTATGAACCACGTCTATGAACCACGCTGGAGCTATGAACCACGCTGACTACATGACTAATGACTATGAACCACATCTGCAAGAAAAAACAAAATTGTCGAGAGCGGCCCACCACATAGAAGATTCCGCTCCGTGATTTCCGTGCGTCTGATGCCGTCCTATTTGGCGACAGACGCGACATGTGACGGTGCCATCACCTGTCGTCATCAGCCGCCAGTGTGGGGAGATGGGTGTGTGCAGGACGAGCGGTGAGCGGCACCTCACACATCCGGCCGGTAAGCCGACAACCACCCCCGGCTGCCGCAATCAGGGCATGTTAGAGGATCAGGACATGTGGCAATTTTCGGCCGATTGTAGGCGTTTGGAGGATAGTTCGATGCTCTCCTACTCGAATCTGTCCCCGTCGAATATCCTACTCGAATCTGTCTCCGTCGAATATCCTACTCGAATCTGCCCCCGTCCAATCTCCTACTCGAATCTGCCCCCGTCGAATCTCCTACTCGAATCTGCCCCCGTCCAATCTCCTACTCGAATCTGCCCCCGTCCAATCTCCTACTCGAATCTGCCCCCGTCGAATCTCCTACTCGAATCTGCCCCCGTCCAATCTCCTACTCGAATCTGCCCCCGTCAAATCTCCTACTCGAATCCGCCCCCGTCGAATCTCCTACTCGAATCTGCCCCCGTCGAATCTCCTACACGAATATACCCCCGTCGAATCTCCTACTCGAATCTGCCCCCGTCGAATCTCCTACTCGAATCTGCCCCCGTCCAATCTCCTACTCGAATCTGCCCCCGTCGAATCTCCTACTCGAATCTGCCCCCGTCGAATCTCCTACTCGAATCTGCCCCCGTCCAATCTCCTACTCGAATCTGCCCCCGTCGAATCTCCTACTCGAATCTGCCCCCGTCGAATCTCCTACTCGAATCTGCCCCCCTCCAATCTCCTACTCGAATCTGCCCCCGTCCAATCTCCTACTCGAATCTGCCCCCGTCCAATCTCCTACTCGAATCTGCCCCCGTCCAATCTCCTACTCGAATCTGCCCCCGTCGAATCTCCTACTCGGATCTGCCCCCGTCGAATCTCCTACTCGAATCTGCCCCCGTCCAATCTCCTACTCGAATCTGTCCCCGTCGAATCTTCTACTCGAATCCGCCCCCGTCGAAAGTTAAGAAAATGTATTTGATTGAAATAAAACGCCACAAATAAATAAAACAACTATTAGTTTGTATCCTCGGCATTGGGATTCGGCTTGAAAAGAAATAGTGTTGTTAGTCTCAGGCGCGACGGAAGAGGGGGCAGGGGACGCAGCTGCCCCTCCCCACTCAAGAAGTTGGGAGGAGGGGGGGGGGGGGGGGGGGGGGCAAACATATGATTTTGCCCCCACCCCCATTAATTTGTAAGAGAAGTTGGTTCCAGAAGTTAGTTCCTCCAAGAAATTAGTTCGACTTTTTTCCCTTTTTGACCGGAAAAATGACCGAGGGCCCCGGGGTGCCCCAGCCAGCCCAAGGGGCCCTGTAAGGCCGACATAAGGCCCTCAGTCGGCTTGAGGGGCCCTCGGTAGGCCTGTGGGGCCCTTGGAAGGCATGAGACTTCAACAGGGACATGTCCGACGGTTTTTTTGCGACCATTTAGAGGCCCTGCAAAATAGTGGCCTAAATCCAAGGAGATACCATTTCGCGCCTTTTTTTTGGGGGGGGGGGGCCTTTGGCCGTGGGGGTGGGCTTTGACCGAGGGTCCACCTGGGTTTATTTGCCCCCCCCCCCCTTCCGAAAATACCTTCCGCCACCACTGGTTAGTTTCCTCCTTCCTGATTCTCTAAATGAGAAATTCCTTCCTATAAACTCATCATTTGGTCTTGATGTAACCGTTCCGGCATTCTTACGATGCGACTCCCCTATGTTTACGCGTATGCAGCCGCGGCTTGAATCTAATGCAAATTACAACACAATTACTAATCGAAACCAGAATACCATGCGAGCGCCAATGACTGAATCCAAACATCCAGTTAATCCCAGTTATGTCCCTCCTACCCACTACCCAGTCCCCAACCAGTCCGTCCCGGGTCATCTTCCCCTCCCCCCCCCCCCCACACACACCCAGCGTCCATCGCTCGTACGCCACGCCACGTCGGAGCTGGGAGGCGGGCCGCGGCCACCCGAGATCGACCGACGGCCTGTCCACACGCACAATATGACGTCATTGGTCATACTCAGCCCGGCCGCCGCCGCCGCCGCTGCCGGCGAGCGTGGCTCGCGAGCCGGAAGTCCGGGCGGATGTAAGCCGCCGGTGGACTCCCCTGATCAGCATTCCGTGGGGCAGCCGCGGCGATCACGGCATCAGCGGTCAGCTCAGGTACTCACATGAGATGAGGCGGCTGTGGTCCGGGCTGGATATGCCCCGCGGCACTGCCCGCGGCGCTGGCCGGCACACTGCCGAGGGAGGGCGATCAGCTGATGCCTCGCCGGCCGCCCCGCCGGCCCGCCGGCGCCGGACACCGACCGGTCTGCGTACACGCATGACGCCGGCTTGGCGAGGTCTTATTTTAGCGACCGGGAGGTATAGAGTTGAGATGAGTAATGATACGATTTTAATGAGGATGTGGTTGATGTTGGGTTGTGGTAAGGGGTTGAGAATGTCCTTTCAGATCTTATGGTTTCTGCCGTGAGGCGAAGGCGGTTTCTAGGACGTGATTAGCCCAACTCGGCACTGTACCCGCCCGGTCAATAAAAATACACCGACACCGTAGGTGGGGAGCGGTCGAGGTGCGTAGCACAAACAGCGCATGACATGTGCGAATCAACAGTGGAGAAAGGCTGCGAATGAACCATTCAGCATGGCCTGCGTTGCATCGCTTCAGGAGACGACAGCGATAGAATAGGCCGACACCATACGCAGCTCCCTACCCTCCCCTCCCCCTCCCCTCCCCCTCTCCCGGGACCTATACTGACTCAGCCAGAGCCACGTGCGTCTCCAGACCGGTCCGGCCGTGTGTATGTTTTGTGCGTGTCGGGCGGCCTGTTGGGGGCCCGGTCACTGACACGCGGTTCACGCAGGCCCGCCGGCGGGGCAGGGGTCGCTGTCGGGTTCGATGGGGTGCCACGCGCGCGTCGACGTCGGTGGACGCGCCCGTCGGCCGCCATTGGGGACGTCCCCTCGTAAAAACAGCGCTCCCCCGGCACCCTTCGCGTCCCCTGACCGCTGTCCAGTCGGCGGACGTATTGATTTTCGGTTTATTTTCACCCACACCCGGACCGGGCCGGGCCGGGCAGGACCGGACAGGGCCGCCGGCGGTCGTCGATGCCGATGGCTGCTGTCGGTACCGACGGGACGGCTGATGTCGGTACAGCCAGACCGACAGACCGGCGGGCGACACGTGACTTTTCGCCGACGGACAGGGGCCGCCCGACTACCTGGAAAGGCAACATGATGAGCAAGTATGCAGCTTTCAGCCTTGTAAAGCTGAAGCGATGAGGTCGTAAGCGTATCTTACTTGCTTTATCTGTATGCTAGGAATAGTCCGGCAAAATTTGGGTATTTGAGCCACGGTAATAGCAGGTCCTAGGAGTAGCAACAATAAACGTTTTTAACATGAGTTAACTTATAAACGTTTGAACTTTTTAACGTTTTTGTACTTTTGTATGTTGTGTACGTTTGACGTAAAATAAACGTGTTTTACTTGAGTTAACTTATAACCGTGTTTAACCCAAGTTAAAAGTTTTGTGTTGCTCTTAGGCCCTGCATTACCGTGGCTCCAATACCCAGATTAAACCGTCCGTTTTCCCAGCACACGGGGAAAGCAAGTTAATTACGCATTTCTAGAACCTAAACATTGTCGCAACAATTACGATTGTGCGTTTACCAAAGAGACTTTTACCAAAGGAGAGTTCAGAATGGAAATTAATGGAATACAAATGAAACAGTATCCTAATACGGAATTGAAATGAAACTGAGCGAAACGTGCTGCATTGATTGGCCCAATATAGTCCGTAAACAATTTATCTTGGACTTTTTAAAGGGAAATATTCACCTTCTTCACAAAAATTGAGTTATTACTTGAAATCGATAGACGAGACCAAACTATATTGTAAATTGATCACATTTTGCATATAAACGTTCCTACCGAAATATATTTCAAGTTATAGTTGATAAGCGATCCACGCTTGTAACGATCGGTACTCAGCAAGTACTCGGAAACGAATTCGGTAAATTAGCTTCCCTACGCGTTGTCATTGGTCATAAAGGTATGCAACATGTTTCCTGCACTCTATCTTTTGCGAATATGTGCCAAACTTTTATGAACAATCAACAAGCATTTTAAAAAAGTGCATTGAAATCGGCAGTTTAGCTTGGCCCCGGACGGCGACCTATTTAGTGCATGCGATTTGTTGAGAAACGAGAGGTATTCAACGTTTAACAGATTGATACAAAAGCGCCAGTCGCGTTTATGTCGCGTTTCGCTAGTGGAGGGAAACCACCGATCATGAACTCCGAAAGAAGTATATGTACTTGCTTTTTAATTTGTCCAAACTTCCAACTTTGAATTAGGGAATAGTTTAATTTAATTCTTAAATTTAGATCACATCATTGTTATACCATAACGGAAGCCTAATAAATTGTTGCTAAAAACAAACAAAAGGTGAATATTTCCCTTTAATGCAAAGCAAAGTTCTTAAAGGGAAATATTGACCTTTTGATTTCTTTATCTGCATTTTTATGTGACCCATGTATGGTATCAAATTGATCGTGCCTCAATTTAAAACTGAAATCACAACACTTTCTATTTCAAAATTATATTTTGGTAAATTTATCAATATGTACCTACTTACATATGGTGACGAACAGTATGATCCATCACTATCTATGGATTGAATGTTGATTTGTAAACAAGTCATAGGGCCAGAAATGAAGTAAGTACGCCAAGAAGCGTGACAACGTCCCTGATTGGGCAATGAAACAAATCGCCGACACTAAATAGGTCGCCGTTGGGTGCATAAGTGAACTTCCGATTTAATTACCATTTTTGCATTGTTTGTTGATTTTTGGGGAAATGTTTGTTTAATGATAAGCTAAAGCATAGTGTTATATACAGCCAGAGACAAAACAAAACAAAACTCCTAATGTTGTGAAATAAATGAACCAATTTTCACAAATTGAGGGTCGCAACCACTAAAGACGGCCGCACACTAGGCCATTCGGCGCGCAGAGGTCGCGATATCGCTACGACTTTCCGCGCATCTTTAGCGACTTTCCGCCTTCGCGTCAGCCGAAACGTCAAAAATCGCGGAGGAATGTCGTCGGCCGGCCATCTGCGGACCGGCGGAAAAAAGCTGATTCGAACGAGCTTTTTTCCGCGACTGAACGCCGCAGAGCCGCGGACAACAAAATGTATCAGGCTAACAGTGGCGAATATATGCAAGACAGAGGTACAAATTTTGGACAGCATGCTCTTGCCGCTGTGAAATTTATTATCTAAAAGTTTCGTGGTTCTAAACTTACATCTTCGTCGAAAAATGGCCATCATTAATTTACCTTGGGACATGCTGTAGGCACAGGTTGCGACATGCTGTAGGTCGGCGGGGCGGAATCTCGCGAGCAGACAGCGCCGAATCCGCCGGAACAAGGACGATATTCAGCGGTATCGCCGCGATTTTCCGAGACGGAATTTCGCAGTGATATCGGGCGCCGAATGCGCGGTGTGCGGCCGCCTTAACTAGGCCGTCTTTGTTTACCTTTTTATCCAATGTTTGTTTATTATTAAGGATAGTATGGCACATAATCTCAATAGACATAGTGGAAGGCATATTTTCCATACAATTTCGTCAAAAAGCAATACGAGAGAAGCACGGGTGGAGTTTCCTATTCAAATGGTGGGGCAACTGCCCCACCAACTTTGTGCTTTGCCCCATCAACTTTTGTCAGATTTGAAGGTTGCCTGGCGTTAAAACTGTCATCTTTCGCCTCAACCATGCCAAACAGTCAGCCAATATAACATTTTGCCCCCACCAACTTCTTCTGAAAAGCTCCACTCCTGGAGAGAAGCCCGGATTTTGGTGGGCACCGAAATACGTTAATACGAAATACGTTACTTGAGAGTACCGGTCGTTAAAAGTGTGGAACGCTTATAAACTTTAACTTGAAATATCTTTCGGTAGGAATGTTTATATGCAAAATGTGATCAATTTACAATATATTTTGGTCTCGTCTGTTGATTTCAAGTGATAACTCCATCTTTTGGGAAAGGGTCATTATTTCCCTTTAAGCATTCTTTCACATTCGCTTTCATGAGGTAATGGGATTAAAAACCGGTCAGAGGGCTGCAGCTCTGGGGGATGAGGATGAGGCTGAGTGGGATGATGATGAGACTGAGGGGATGAGGATGAGGCTGAGAGGGATGATGATGAGGCTGAGTGGGATGAGGATGAGGATGAGGCTGAGGGGGATGATGATGAGGCTGAGGGGATGATGATGAGGCTGAGGGGGATGATGAGGCTGAGGGGGATGATGATAAGGCTGAGGGGGATGAGGATGAGGCTGAGGGGGATGATGATGAGGCTGAGTGGGATGATGATGAGGCTGAGGGGGGATGAGGATGAGGCTGATGGGATGAGGATGAGGCTGAGGGGGATGAGGATGAGGCTGAGGGGGATGATGATGAGGCTGAGGGGGGATGAGGATGAGGCTGATGGGATGAGGATGAGGCTGAGGGGGATGAGGATGAGGCTGAGGGGGATGATGATGAGGCTGAGGGGGATGATGATAAGGCTGAGGGGGATGATGATGAGGCTGAGGGGGATGATGATAAGGCTGATGAGGATGAGGATGAGGCTGAGGGGGATGATGATGAGGCTGAGTGGGATGAGGATGAGGCTGAGTGGGATGAGGATGAGGATGAGGCTGAGTGGGATGATGATAAGGCTGAGGGGGATGAGGATGAGGCTGAGGGGGATGATGATGAGGCTGAGAGGGATGATGATGAGGCTGAAGGGGATGAGGATGAGGCTGAGGGGATGAGGATGAGGCTGAGTGGGATGAGGATGAGGCTGAGGGGATGATGATGAGGCTGATGGGATGATGATGAGGCTGAGGGGGATGAGGATGAGGATGAGGCTGAGGGGATGAGGATGAGGCTGAGGGGATGAGGATGAGGCTGAGTGGGATGATGATGAGGCTGAGGGGGATGATGATGAGGCTGAGTGGGATGAGGATGAGGATGAGGCTGAGGGGGATGATGATGAGGCTGAGGGGATGATGATGAGGCTGAGGGGGATGATGAGGCTGAGGGGGATGATGATAAGGCTGAGGGGGATGAGGATGAGGCTGAGGGGGATGAGGATGAGGCTGAGGGGGATGATGATGAGGCTGAGGGGGATGAGGATGAGGCTGAGGGGGATGATGATGAGGCTGAGGGGGATGATGATAAGGCTGAGGGGGATGATGATAAGGCTGAGGGGGATGAGGATGAGGCTGAGGGGATGATGATGAGGCTGAAGGGGATGAGGATGAGGCTGAGGGGATGAGGATGAGGCTGAGGGGATGAGGATGAGGCTGAGTGGGATGATGATGAGGCTGAGGGGGATGATGATGAGGCTGAGTGGGATGAGGATGAGGATGAGGCTGAGGGGGATGAGGATGAGGCTGAGTGGGATGAGGATGAGGCTGAGGGGGATGAGGATGAGGCTGAGTGGGATGATGATAAGGCTGAGGGGGATGATGATGAGGCTGAGGGGGATGAGGATGAGGCTGAGGGGGATGATGATGAGGCTGATGGGATGATGATGAGGCTGAGGGGGATGATGAGGCTGAGGGGGATGATGATAAGGCTGAGGGGGATGAGGATGAGGCTGAGGGGGATGAGGATGAGGCTGAGGGGGATGATGATGAGGCTGAGGGGGATGATGATAAGGCTGAGGGGGATGAGGATGAGGCTGAGGGGGATGATGATGAGGCTGAGGGGGATGATGATGAGGCTGAGGGGGATGAGGATGAGGCTGAGGGGGATGAGGATGAGGCTGAGGGGGATGATGATGAGGCTGAGTGGGATGATGATGAGGCTGAGTGGGATGAGGATGAGGCTGAGGGGGATGATGATGAGGCTGAGTGGGATGATGATGAGGCTGAGGGGGGATGATGATGAGGCTGAGTGGGATGATGATGAGGCTGAAGGGGATGAGGATGAGGGGGGATGATGATGAGGCTGAGGGGGATGATGAGGCTGAGTGGGATGAGGATGAGGCTGAGGGGGATGATGATGAGGCTGAAGGGGATGATGATGAGGCTGAGGGGGATGAGGATGAGGATGAGGGGGATGATGATGAGGCTGATGGGGATGAGGATGAGGGGGATGAGGATGAGGCTGAGTGGGATGATGATGAGGATGAGGCTGAGGGGGATGATGATGAGGCTGAGTGGGATGAGGATGAGGATGAGGGGGATGAGGATGAGGCTGAGTGGGATGATGATGAGGCTGAAGGGGATGATGATGAGGCTGAGTGGGATGATGATGAGGCTGAGGGGGATGATGATGAGGCTGAGTGGGATGATGATGAGGCTGAGGGGGATGAGGATGAGGCTGAGGGGGATGAGGATGCGGCTGAGGGGGATGATGATGAGGCTGAGGGGGATGAGGATGAGGCTGAGGGGGATGATGATGAGGCTGAGGGGGATGAGGATGAGGCTGAGGGGGATGATGATGAGGCTGAGGGGGATGATGATGAGGCTGAGGGGGATGAGGATGAGGCTGAGGGGGGATGAGGATGAGGCTGAGTGGGATGATGATGAGGCTGAGGGGGATGAGGATGAGGCTGAGGGGGATGATGATGAGGCTGAGGGGGATGAGGATGAGGCTGAGGGGGGATGAGGATGAGGCTGAGTGGGATGATGATGAGGCTGAGGGGGATGAGGATGAGGCTGAGGGGGATGATGATGAGGCTGAGGGGGATGAGGATGAGGCTGAGGGGGATGATGATGAGGCTGAGGGGGATGATGATAAGGCTGAGGGGGATGAGGATGAGGCTGAGTGGGATGAGGATGAGGATGAGGCTGAGTGGGATGAGGATGAGGATGAGGGGGATGAGGATGAGGCTGAGTGGGATGATGATGAGGCTGAAGGGGATGATGATGAGGCTGAGGGGGATGAGGATGAGGCTGAGGGGGATGATGATGAGGCTGAGGGGGATGAGGATGAGGCTGAGGGGGATGATGATGAGGCTGAGGGGGATGATGATAAGGCTGAGGGGGATGAGGATGAGGCTGAGTGGGATGAGGATGAGGATGAGGCTGAGTGGGATGATGAGGCTGAGGGGGATGAGGATGAGGCTGAGGGGGATGATGATGAGACTGAGGGGGATGATGATGAGGCTGAGGGGGATGAGGATGAGGCTGAGTGGGATGAGGATGAGGCTGAGGGGGATGAGGATGAGGCTGAGGGGGATGAGGATGAGGCTGAGTGGGATGAGGATGAGGATGAGGCTGAGTGGGATGATGAGGCTGAGGGGGATGAGGATGAGGCTGAGGGGGATGATGATGAGACTGAGGGGGATGATGATGAGGCTGAGGGGGATGAGGATGAGGCTGAGTGGGATGAGGATGAGGCTGAGGGGGATGAGGATGAGGCTGAGTGGGATGAGGATGAGGATGAGGCTGAGTGGGATGATGATGAGGCTGAGGGGGATGAGGATGAGGCTGAGGGGGATGATGATGAGACTGAGGGGGATGATGATGAGACTGAGGGGGATGAGGATGAGGCTGAGGGGATGAGGATGAGGCTGATGGGATGATGATGAGGCTGAGGGGGATGAGGATGAGGCTGAGGGGGATGATGATGAGGCTGAGGGGGATGATGATGAGGCTGAGGGGGATGATGATGAGGCTGAGTGGGATGATGATGAGGCTGAGGGGGATGAGGATGAGGCTGAGTGGGATGAGGATGAGGCTGAGGGGGATGAGGATGAGGCTGAGTGGGATGAGGATGAGGATGAGGCTGAGTGGGATGATGATGAGGCTGAGGGGGATGAGGATGAGGCTGAGGGGGATGATGATGAGACTGAGGGGGATGATGATGAGGCTGAGGGGGATGATGATGAGGCTGAGGGGGATGAGGATGCGGCTGAGGGGGATGATGATGAGGATGAGGGGATGAGGATGAGGCTGAGGGGATGAGGATGAGGCTGATGGGATGATGATGAGGCTGAGGGGGATGAGGATGAGGCTGAGGGGGATGAGGATGAGGCTGAGTGGGATGAGGATGAGGATGAGGCTGAGTGGGATGATGATGAGGCTGAGGGGGATGAGGATGAGGCTGAGTGGGATGATGATGAGGCTGAGTGGGATGAGGATGAGGCTGAGGGGGATGAGGATGAGGCTGAGTGGGATGAGGATGAGGCTGAGGGGGATGATGATGAGGCTGAGTGGGATGAGGATGAGGCTGAGGGGGATGAGGATGAGGCTGAGTGGGATGATGATGAGGCTGAGGAGGATGATGATGAGGCTGAGTGGGATGAGGATGAGGCTGAGGGGGATGATGATGAGGCTGAGGGGGATGAGGATGAGGCTGAGGGGGATGAGGATGAGGCTGAGGGGGATGAGGATGAGGCTGAGGGGGATGATGATGAGGCTGAGGGGGATGAGGATGAGGATGAGGCTGAGTGGGATGATGATGAGGCTGAGGGGGATGAGGATGAGGCTGAGGGGGATGAGGATGAGGCTGAGGGGGATGAGGATGAGGCTGAGTGGGATGATGATGAGGCTGAGGGGGATGAGGATGAGGCTGAGGGGGATGAGGATGAGGCTGAGGGGGATGAGGATGAGGCTGAGGGGGATGATGATGAGGCTGAGGGGGATGAGGATGAGGATGAGGCTGAGTGGGATGATGATGAGGCTGAGGGGGATGAGGATGAGGCTGAGGGGGATGAGGATGAGGCTGAGGGGGATGAGGATGAGGCTGAGTGGGATGATGATGAGGCTGAGGGGGATGATGATGAGGCTGAGGGGGATGAGGATGAGGATGAGGCTGAGTGGGATGATGATGAGGCTGAGGGGGATGAGGATGAGGCTGAGGGGGATGAGGATGAGGCTGAGGGGGATGAGGATGAGGCTGAGTGGGATGATGATGAGGCTGAGGGGGATGAGGATGAGGATGAGGCTGAGTGGGATGATGATGAGGCTGAGTGGGATGATGATGAGGCTGAGGGGGATGATGATGAGGCTGAGGGGGATGATGATGAGGCTGAAGGGGATGATGATGAGGCTGAGGGGGATGAGGATGAGGATGAGGGGGATGAGGATGAGGCTGAGGGGGATGAGGATGAGGCTGAGGGGGATGATGATAAGGCTGAGGGGGATGATGATAAGGCTGAGGGGGATGATGATGAGGCTGAGGGGGATGATGATGAGGCTGAGGGGGATGAGGATGAGGCTGAGTGGGATGATGATAAGGCTGAGGGGGATGAGGATGAGGCTGAGGGGGATGATGATGAGGCTGAGGGGGATGAGGATGAGGCTGAGTGGGATGATGATGAGGCTGAGGGGGATGATGATGAGGCTGAGGGGGATGAGGATGAGGCTGAGTGGGATGAGGATGAGGCTGAGTGGGATGATGATGAGGCTGAGGGGGATGATGATGAGGCTGAGTGGGATGAGGATGAGGATGAGGCTGAGTGGGATGATGATGAGGCTGAGGGGGATGAGGATGAGGCTGAGGGGGATGAGGATGAGGCTGAGGGGGATGAGGATGAGGCTGAGTGGGATGATGATGAGGCTGAGGGGGATGAGGATGAGGCTGAGGGGGATGATGATGAGGCTGAGGGGGATGAGGATGAGGCTGAGGGGGATGATGATGAGGCTGAGGGGGATGAGGATGAGGCTGAGGGGGGATGAGGATGAGGCTGAGTGGGATGATGATGAGGCTGAGGGGGATGAGGATGAGGCTGAGGGGGATGATGATGAGGCTGAGTGGGATGATAATGAGGATGAGGCTGAGTGGGATGAGGATGAGGATGAGGCTGAGTGGGATGAGGATGAGGATGAGGCTGAGGGGGATGAGGATGAGGCTGAGTGGGATGAGGATGAGGATGAGGCTGAGGGGGATGAGGATGAGGCTGAGTGGGATGAGGATGAGGATGAGGGAGATGATGATGAGGCTGGGGGGGATGATGATGAGGCTGAGGGGGATGAGGATGAGGATGAGGCTGAGGGGGATGAGGATGAGGCTGGGGGGGTGAGGATGAGGCAGAGAGGGAAGAGGCAAATTCCAGACAGAGTTATATACCTAATGTTGAGTTACCGACCCAATAAGGACGATTCACTTGCAATAACATAATAAAGATATATAGTTTAAGTATCGTAAATACTGATATTAATTCCACATGGCTTATGCTGTGGGACAAACCCTTGTCTAATATTAGACTTAATGGTTGAAGAACGCCCCCGGAAAACACAAATGAAAAACAAATGTAACAGCGAATGTAACAAAATCGGCACAATTTGGAGTTTCAGAGGCAAATCCGTCAATTTCAGTAGCTTCACGTTCTACGGTTTGTATGTCTAGAAGCCTCCGACGCAGCCTCCCACGGAAGATTTTTACAACACAGTACACTTTGAACAAATTTAAGCACAATTTATTTCTCCAAATGTGTGCTCTTTTGAGTTTTCATTTTACGATAAAACGATCCCAGTCTGTGATATTTTGGTATCCAGGCGCTGGCGGTGTCTCAAGTTCTGTGCAGCATTTGCACTAGTGGTGTCAATCGGTTACCGAAATTTTGGTAACCGAAAAAATGTTGTGACCGATTTGGTAATCGGTCGGTCACGCTTATAATTTTGTGGACGCTTTTCGGTCAGCCTAATCTTAAAGGGAGATAATCACCCTTTTCCACAAAAATGGAGTTAGCACCTGCAATTGATAGACGAGACCAAAATATATTGTAAATTCATTACATTTTGCATATAACAATTCCTACCGATAGATATTTCAAGGCATAGTTGATAAGCGTTGATCCACGCTTATAATCAGCAAGTACTCGGTAACGAATTCAGTAATTAGCCTCCCTACGCATTGTTATTTATCATGAAGGTATGGAATATTTTCCTGCGCTCTATCTTTTGGGAATATGTGACAAACTTTTATGAACAATCAACAATCATTTGAAAAAAGTGCATTGAAATCGTCAGTTATTATGAAATCGTCAGACAGTGACATATTACCTTACTTATTTAGTGTCGGCGATTTGTTTATAAGTGCCATTCAACAACGTTGAACAGATTGATGCAAAAGCGCCAGATGTTGGCTTTCCAATAGTGGAGGGAAAATACCGATCATTAATTTTTCCAAACTTTCAACTTTGAATGAGGGAATAATTGTATTTAATTCTTAAATTTAGATCACACCATTTTAATACCATAACGGTAACCAAATAAATTGTTGCTAACAAAATCAAAAGGTGATTATCTCCCTTTAAATAATTCACTTTTTGTTCCACTTTAACACATATCCAGTGAGGTAATTAAAAATAAGTATTGTATACATGGGCGTCGCCACCACTACGGACAGTACGCACAGTGTCCGTACAAGTTGGCAAACCTCCAACAATTTGTACGGACTGTCCGTACAAGTTTGCAGAACCATTTGAAGGAGCATAATTAGAGATATCGATACCTGAAATGTTTACATTCTAATTAGGTATCTTCAGATGGACTATTTGCGACGAATCGTGACGAAATACCTATATTCATGGAACTTTATGCTCAACATAAAAACATCTTATTGTCCCCTCCCCAACTTGAACGCACAAATGGCCAGTTGGAATTAAATGTTAACGTTTTTCGTCTGGAGTTCGGAATAGGAGTATGTGCGAAAATGGCAAGAGGCATTGACATTTTGCCCTTGTCATTGCTAAAAGGTTTAGACGTGTAGTGAGCGGTGCTGGATGTGAAAGCGGGTACTGAAAGTTAAGGCGGCCGCACACTAGGCCATTCGGCGCGCGATATACTGCGACATTCCGCCTCGGAAAATCGCGTCGATACCGCTGAATATCGTCCTTGTTCCGGCGGATTCGGCGCTGTCTGCTCGCGAGATTCCGCCCCGCCGACCTACAGCATGTCGCAACCTATGCCTACAGCCTGTCACAAGGTAAATTAATGATGGCCATTTTTCGACGAAGATGTAAGTTTAGAACCACGAAACTTTTCCATAATAAATTTCACAGCGGCAAGAGCATGCTGTGCAAAATGTGCACCTCTGTCTTGCATAGATTCGCCACTGTAGCCTGATCGATTTTGTTGTCCGCGGCTCCGCGGCGTTCAGTCGCGGAAAAAAGCTGGTTCGAATCAGCTTTTTTCCGCCGGTCCGCAGATGGCCGGCCGACGACATTCGTCCGCGATTTTTGACGTTTCGGCTGACGCGAAGGCGGAATGTCGCTAAAGATGCGCGGGAAGTCGTAGCGATATCGCGACCTCCGTGCGCCGAATGGCCTAGTGAGCGGCCGCCTTTAGGGGACGATATTGGCGGGTAGTTTACGAGATATTGCGAAATACGCGAGGAGCAAAACAGAATACTCTCCGTGTTAGTCACTAGTCCAGAAACATAAATAGTCATGCCACAATTTTACTGAACTGTATTTGGCTTCCTCCTGGCGCTGACAACGCTGATGCACTCACGTTTTACTTTATATGGATCCAAGTACAGTGTATTAGGCCTAACCCTCGCCGTGCTGGGGGGGGGGGGGGGTTGGATGTGCCTCCTGAAATTTTAGGAAATGCAAGGAGCAAACGGGAGAGCTAGAGACGTGATAGCTAGAGACGTGTGACTGATACCACAGTGTTTATCTCGCCGAGATGCGTCTCCGCATATGTAACATGACCGACCTGGGGCACCAAATGAACTTGACCCGATCCGGTCACCATAAGTATGGTTCGGATCGTCTTGCCGAGGCAAACACGATGGCGCTAAAATTATTGCCCTATCTTTGTTTGGTAAAAAGTTATTCACGAACAACTTGTGGGGGGGGGGGGAAATGCCAACATGACTTTTGGTTACCTCTGGAGCCTAAGCTATTGACCTTACCTATATACAATTTGAGGACATCTAAGCGATAGCATTTTTCATAGGCTTTCTATTGCGTTTCTCCGTTTGTTCCAAGCTATCATAGTTCCAGAGATATTGGGTGTGTTTCTGGAGCGAAATCCTAAACTTGGAAAATTTGACCTTTGATGACCTCGGGTGACCTCAATATTGGCCTGAGCAAAAATGTCTCAAGCGTAAGAACAAGGGGCCGGGAGGTCATGGCCGCCCCACTTTTCAGCATTTTTTGTCTTCTAAAAATATTTGGCTAAATTATCCAGTATACTACAAACAAACTTTTGTTTTCTAAAGCAATATATTTCGATAACATAGACACGCATTTTCAGTATAGATTTCGAAAGTGGGGCAATATTCGAAAATGGCGCATGTTGTTATGATATTGTGTGCTTCGGGAGAGCAATGGGTGCACTGTGGTCAGACATTTGCTTTCTGTGCCGGAGACCGGGGTTCAAATCCCTCGGCGGGCCTCGGAAAAATTCGTCCCGGCCCCCATATCCCTAGGAACTGGGTGAGAGTTCCAGTTAGCGCTTTGGTTGCAGGAGGATATGGTGCTTGGTCCACTACATTGTGTGCTTCGAAAGAAGAATAGAAGTGAGCTGTAAAAAGCTAGGAACTTGGTTAAAATAATTATTTATAAAATTAGTAAGCACAAATTTAATTATTATCCAGTGGCGCACGCAGGGGGGGGGGGGTCAAAGGGGTCAGCTGACCCCCCCCCCCCGAAATTTCTGAGGGGCCCGTATTTCTGAGGGGCCCGTTTCTGGTAGGGGCCCGGTCTTGGTCAGGCCCGATCGAGGTAGGGGCCCGGTGCTGGCAAAGGCGTGGCATGGGATGATGGGGCCCGGTCACAACAGGGGCCGGTCCTCGCATATTCTTGACACGGGCCCGTTTCTGGTAGGGGCCCGGTCTTGGTCAGGCCTGATCGAGGCAGGGGCCCGGTGCTGGCAAAGGCGTGATATGGGGCCCGGTCAGAACGAGAGCCCGGTACTTGAACATTATTGATGTGGGCCCGTTTCTGGTAGGGGCCCGGTCTTGGTCAGGCCCGATCGAGGCAGGGGCCCGGTGCTGGCAAAGGCGTGATATGGGGCCCGGTCAGAACGAGGGCCCGGTCACAACAGGGCCCGGTCATTGCATATTCTTGATACGGGCCTCGTTTCTGGAAGGGGCCCGGTCTTGGTCAGTTCCGATCGAGGCAAGGTCCCGGTGCTGGCAAAGACGTGGCATGGGGCCCGTTCAGGACGAGGGCCCTGTCACAACAGGGCCCGGTCCTCGCATATTCTTGATACGGGCCCGTTTCTGGTAGGGACCCGGTCTTGGTCAGGCCTGATCGAGGCAGGGGCCCGGTGCTGACAAAGGCGTGATATGGGGCCCGGGCACAACAGGGCCCAATCCTTGCATATTCTTGATACGGGCCCGTTTCTGGTAGGGGCCCGTTTCTGGTAGGGGCCCGGTCTTGGTCAGGCCTGATCGAGGCAGGGGCCGGTGCTGGCAAAGGCGTGGCATGGGGCCCGGTCAGGACGAGGGCCCGGTCATAACAGGGCCCGGTCCTCGCATATTCTTGATACGGGCCCGTTTTGGTAGGGGCCCGGTCTTGGTCAGGCCCGATCGAGGCAGGGGCCCGGTGCTGACAAAGGCGTGATATGGGCCCGGTCACAACAGGGCCCGGTCCTTGTATATTCTTGATGCGGGCCCGTTTCTGGTAGGGGCCGGTCTTGGTCAGGCCCGATCGAGGCAGGGGCCCGGTGCTGGGAAAGACGTGATATAGGGCCCGGTCAAAACGAAGGCCCAGTCACAACAGGGACCGATCCTTGCAAATTCTTGATACGGGCGTATTTGATATTGATACGTATTTTTTACATTATCCATTGTTGCTTCAGGAAATGGTTTATGACAACTTTTGGCAACATGATGGTGGGCGCGAATGACGTAGTCGCGGCGCTCTAAAACCCCAACGATGATGATGATGACATAACTACCGGGGATCGGACTGCCTAACCTGCCTAACCTGTAAAATATAATTTTTGTTGTTGTCATTTACCTCATTTCGTCAAATTTACTCTCGACAGTTGTACCGTACATCAGTAGCACACGCACCTAAAATTCGCACATCAGTAGTACACGCAGTCACCTTACACGACATTGACAAGAAAATTATAATGTCTCAGGTCCCATGCTGTAGGGGGCCCGCTCAAAAACAAGTGACCGAAATCCGCGAAGTTTTCTAAATACGGATGGGGGCCCGCTCACAAGGGGGCCCGCTTTTAGGGCTCTGACCCCCCCCCCCCCCGAAATGGAATCCTGCGTGCGCCACTGATTATCTCACCATTGCTTGCACAACTAGGATAATATTGTCGTTGGCGAAGGGTTCGCTCGCTGGTCCAGTAACGCTGCTTTTATCACATGCTTACATAGGTATCTTTTCAACACAGGACTACGTGTATGCAGTAAGCGATTTCTCGACATGGCCTTCAAAGCTGCTATCTCAGCGCCAAAAATAACATTATGAAAGTGACTGGTTTCCTTTAAACACCGTATTTACACCCCTGCAAACGATCATGTCCTACCCCCGCTCGAAAGGTTCGATGTCATGGTGTGTCCGTACAAGTTTTGAAGCCGTGGCGACGCCACTGATTGCATACCAAGCACAAACCAGTAACCAGTATGCCCTTCCAACTTTGGCCAGATACAATTTATTCCTTCCTATGTATGTACGTATTTATGTAATATGTATGCTGCAAATTAGTATGAAATGATTGAGGTCACATTTGTCCAGCCTGTTTTCAATGTGCTTTCGGTCTTGCTTGCAGCATCCACTACTTTGCTTTGTAAATGTATTTAGTTCCTTTTTCACAATTATACGGTCTTTTTGGAAACTGAACATGTGTGTTTTATGATTACCGAGCGGGCGCGAAGCACCCGTGAGGTTTCTCGTCAACTTACTAGACAAATTTACATTTGACCCGGTCCGAACCGGCCCGAACCGGCCCGAACCGGTCATACAGACACTTTTCGGAAGCTAATAACTTTGCAACCACTACTCCGATTGAAATCGGGTTTTCACCATTGGATAGGACCATCCAATCAATTTTGATTTTGTTATAATGCGTTCTGATAGCAGTGGTACCACAGCGCGTGGCACCCGCAGACGTCGAAATGAACAAAAATAATTATTGTTGTAGGCGAGCTATGGCATATTTGAGCATGATGAATATAAGTATGTGAATAAGTAACCTTCTGCTCATGTTATATCTTAATTAAACCTGAAAACGGTATACACAATTACATTAATATATTTCGACTTGCGTCATCATCAGAATGTTAATCTCAACACCAAACGAAACAAAAACAATTCCCTGGTGCAAATGCGTGCGTCAATGCGCGAAGATCCTCACTATACAGTTATATACACGACATCCAATAAACAATCCACACAACACGACACAGTTGTACGGTGCCTACAATGTATGGGTGATGCTCATATACACTGGCAGAAAATCGTCACTATACAGTTGTGTACATAATACATAATAAATAGTACACACGACACAGTAATCCGGTGGCTTACAGTGGAGGGGTGTAAGGAGGTGGGTGGAGGAGGGGCCACGACGATGTTTGTGTGTTCAAGCAGGGCCGCTGATTTCTAATTTCAATGGATTCTGCTATCTTTAGGTCTGCAACATCTTTACATACCCTCTCTATCGAAATTTTGAATGACCTTGATGTTATGCTGCTAGTGGGGTGTATCCGTGTTACGTGGTCTCCAAGTGGGGTGTTGCTAGTTTTATTTTTCGGGTCTCTGAGATGCTCATTGAAACGATCACGGACACGTCTTTTTGACTCACCTATATAGACAGCAGGTTTTTCATCGCACAAGTTACAAGTGATTTTGTATACGGCGTTTTGGTGTGACAGCGACCAGGCAGTCCCGCTTCACACGTGTTGCATCTTTTAGCACCGGCTGGACAGGGAGGACTGTCAAGGGCTGACCTGATCACGTGTTGAGCTAGTGTCTTACCACTGGACCAAGCCACACGTGCTTTTAAACCCGAATATCTTACTGCACCATCCACCCGTCGTGCTAGTGTGTCATCTATATATGGCAGAGATATGTATGTTGTGTCGTTTTTGCTACTCTTGTTTTTGCTACTATTGTTTTTGGTCTGCTTCATCGTACTCCTAGGGTGGCGAGTTATGTCATCATACAGTAACCTATGCTTAGTTATCTGGATGAGCCTATTTGGATACCCGTTGCGACGGAAAAGTGCTTCGATAGTAGCCATGCCACGTTCTTGTGTCTGTCTGTCAGACCCCAGACGTTTCGCGCGTAGAAGTTGCGAGTATAGCACAGAGCGTTTACATTGAATAGGGTGCGCTGATGTGTAGTGAATGATAATGGGTGCTGCCATTGGTTTGATGTATAGCTGAGTACTATACGCCCCCCTCATATATGGGGGGGGGGGCGAAAAATAAAACTAGCAACACCCCACTTGGAGACCACGTAACACGGATACACCCCACTAGCAGCATAACATCAAGGTCATTCAAAATTTCGATAGAGAGGGTATGTAAAGATGTTGCAGACCTAAAGATAGCAGAATCCATTGAAATTAGAAATCAGCGCCCCTGCTTGAACACACAAACATCGTCGTGGCCCCTCCTCCACCCACCTCCTTACACCCCTCCACTGTAAGCCACCGGATTACTGTGTCGTGTGTACTATTTATTATGTATTATGTACACAACTGTATAGTGACGATTTTCTGCCAGTGTATATGAGCATCACCCATACATTGTAGGCACCGTACAACTGTGTCGTGTTGTGTGGATTGTTTATTGGATGTCGTGTATATAACTGTATAGTGAGGATCTTCGCGCATTGACGCACGCATTTGCACCAGGGAATTGTTTTTGTTTTGTTTGGTGTTGAGATGAACATGCTGATGATGACGCAAGTCGAAATATATTAATGTAATTTTTTATACCGTTTTCAAGTTTAATTAAGATATAACATGAGCAGAAGGTTACTTATTCACATACTTAAAATAATTATTGATCAATCAATCAATCAATCAATTTATTCAGACATCCCTACATGGGGACAAAGCACATGTCAGTAGGTACGGTTAAACAGTAAGTAGGTATGTATATACACATCCACACACGCATACACGCATACGCGCCCACATATAGGCCATGCCATTCACCGGCACACACTCAAACACGATCACCCATGAGGCAACACCAAAAGCCGAATGAGGCCCCAGGCGTCCTGGTTATTCTGAGCCAGAAGCCACCGGAGGGAGTCGGTAAGGCCACAGAGGGGCCGGGGGTATCCAATAGCTCCCGGTCGACGCGCCCTCCGGCAACTCGCAATAGCGTCGCAAGGCTCCCTCCACACAGTACAAGCATATAATTTGCCAGCGAACCCGTGTTGCACGTGGAAGTCGCGTTGAGGGCAACACGCGCTAAACTGCTTAATAAAACACAGCGAAGGCGATGATCACCGCGAAATGCATTGCTGAAGGCATTGAATAATGCGCGGCGAAGCACTACCTCAAAAATGGCTTGATCAAAAATGGCTTGATTTATCTAAGCATTCGTTTTTGTATATGCTAAAGCATGCAGCGCTCAGGACGTACTCCCTTTTGGCGGATTCGAGAAAGGAGATCATGAACAATTTAATAAAACTTAATTTGTATGTTGGCATGCATGGAGGCCTGGCATTTTTATGGAGGACTAAAAGGACTAAAAGGACTATGTGTTACTACCACGTGTGCTCCCGTACCGTTTCATATTTCAAGCCTGTTTTAGCTTTACCAGAGCGCGCCCGTGCGGTCATTGCCCAAAAGACGTTTTACTGGTGTTAAACAATGCCATTTCTGCCAGTGTTTTATCTATATAAATAAGTATAAAATTTGCAAATCGGTCAAATTTTGAACGTTTTTAACTTCAACCAAAGTCGGTCGGTATTCGGTCAACCGAAATGCCTCCCATTCGGTATCGGTTTGGAATCGGTCAGATTTTTTGGGGGAAAATGTCATCACTAATTTGCACAATGTCAGCTGCACAAGACTTACAGCTGATACAGCCTGCCATGGTTGACGGAGGCAGGGGGGGGGGGGGTACGGGGGGGACGTCCCCAACATTTTCAGATTTTAACATTAGACCTAGTATTTTAGCAATGGGCGTTGCATGGAAAGAATCGACTTCAGAATGCCTCCGTAGTCTGTCCCGCCAACTTTCGGAAAGCATGGTGCAGCGTCCTTGCTGCCTGCTCCACCTTTCCTTCCCCGCGGCGCCGTCGCTTTATCCCCCAAAACACATGTGAACACGCCTGTCGCCTCTGAGCTGTGACACGTCCGACTTAGCACGGGTTGAGCCGTGGCTGCCGGGCGGCGGGCGGCGGGCGGCGGGCGACGTGGAGGGGCAGGTCGGCTGGTCGGGGTGAGTGTATTTATTTATGCCTGGGCGGCTCGGGTGGGGTGGGTTGGGGTGTGGGTGGCCGGGGAGGGAGGCAGGTGGCGGCACCACACCACACTCCCCCTGTCTGCCTCCCTCCCGCCAGTCCCACGACAGACCGACAGGCTGAGACAGACCGGCGGTGTCGCACAGACACTGCTGAGCTCCTAATCAGCCGGACCAGCGCGGCTTAATGCAATGGGATGATGTATACGAGAGGTTTGATGTTGAATAGGCAAAATAATAAAAAGAAAATAAAACTTTGGCTTAAAAGACAGATCCAAAAGACAGATAATATCTGGCTATCCTCCCCAAACTACTGAACGCGGCCGAAAAGTTACGCATTTCCTTATTACCGAGCGGGCGCGAAGCGCCCGTGAGGTTTCTCGTCAACTTACAAGACACATTTACATTTGACCCGACCCGACACGGCCCGACACGGCCCGACCCGGCCGTACAGACGCTTTTCGGAAGCTAATAACTTTGCTACCACGGCTCCGATTGAGATTGGGTTTCCACCATTGGATAGGACCATGAAATCAATTTTGATTATGGCATGATGCGCTCTGCTAGGGGTGGTATCACAGCGCGTGGCAGGTGGCACACGCAAACGTGGAAATGAACAAGAATCACTCTTGATCACAAATGGCATTAGTAATCGAAGCATTCGTTTTTTTATACGCTGAAGCATGCAGCGCTCAGGACGTACTCTCTTTTGGCGGATTCGAGAAAGGGGATCATGCGCAATTAAATACCAGTAAGGCGCCATAGTTGGCGATGAACGAGCGAGCGCGAAGAAAATGTATGGCGAATTTCAACTCGATCGGGCAAGTGGTTTCTGAGATACAAAAAAGGGGTGCGCACTTGCGCACGTGCAGAGGCACCCGACTCCTGACTTGTGGGAAGGCGGCGGCTGAGAGGTCCATAACCACACACCAAATTTGAACACAATCGGCTCAGCCGTTCCTGATATATAGAATAGGGGTGTGCACATGCGCACGTGCAGAGGCACCCCACCCTGGACTTGTGGGAAGGCGGCGGCTGAGAGGTCCCTAACAACATACCAAATTTGCACACAATCGGCCCAGCCGTTGCAGAGTTTTTGCGAAAAAAACACTTTTCAACACCCCTCACGCGGTACGCGGCACACGCAGTGGTAGTCACCATGTGAGTCGAAACTGGTCTCAAACAGGGTAGGGTGGATGGGGCTACTCGGCAACGAAGTCCGCTTGTCAATCGGACTTGCGGTTGCATAGATATAAGCTTCTCAAAAGCGTCGCCACGGTCGGGCCGCTCATATTCAGATTTTTCCCATATACCACGGAAGGCGCTCGCTCGTAACAACTGATTACCGAACGGGCGCGAAGTGCCCGTGAGATTTCTCGTCAACTTACTAGACAAATTTAAATTTGACCTGGCACGACCCAGCCCGGCCCGGCCATACAGACGCTTTTCGGAAGCTTTGCGACCACTGCTCCGATTGATATCGGGTTTTCACCATTGGATAGGACCATCAAATCAATTTTGATTGTGTTATGGTGCGTTCTGATAGGGGTGGTACCACAGCGCGGGTCACCCGCAGACGTCGAAATGAACAAAAATAATTATTGATAAAAAATGGCTTGATTTGTCTAAGCATTTGTTTTTTTATACGCTGAAGCATGCAGCGCTCAGGACGTACTCCCTTTTGGCGGATTCGAGAAAGGAGATCATGTACAATTTAAGAAAACTTAATTTTTATGCTGGCATGCATGGAAGCCCGGCAATTTTTATGGGGGACTAAAAGGACTAAAAGGACTATGTATTACTACCACGTGTGCTCCCGTACCGTTTCATATTTCAAATATGTTTTAGCTTTACCAGTGCGCGCCCGCTCGGTCATCTCCCAAAAAGGTGTTTTACTGGGTTATTTTAAAGGGAAATAATGACCTTTTGATTTTGTTAGCAACAATTTCTTAGGCTACCGTTATGGTTTTAAAATTACTTTATTTAAATTTAAGAATTAAATAAAATTATTCCCAAATTCAAAGTTGTAAGTTTGGAAAAAATACAAAACAAGTACCTTGTGTACTTCCTGAAGGTCATTGACAAATTCGTCCTTCCCTACCAGTATTCGCAAAGCACTCGGCACTGCGCCACAATAGCAAAAGGCGAGGGAAATGCATATTGGATACAATATTATTACGTCATAAGTTTCTGAAGTGTCAACTACTATGAAATACAGTGATAAAATACCTTTAATAATGATTAACAAGAAAATTCAAACTATTTGAATAAGTCTTGAATTAGCTTTCAACTCAAAATAAGATTTATTTTGCAATGCTACACAAGAATGACACCAGTGACGTCATTAACAAAGCCTGCTGCGGGACTTGGGTATACTAATCAGGAACAGCTCGCCACAATGGTTAAGTGCGCCGAGAAGCATGACAATGACTTTGTAAACAAATCGCCGACGCTAAATAGGTCGCCGTCGATGTGCATCGATGAGCTTCCGAATTAATTGCCAGTTTTGTGTTATTGTTGGTTAGTTTTTGGGGGAAAAATAAAAATTTCATGATAATATAAAGCATAGTGTTATATACAGCCACAGACAAATTATACAAAACTCCTTATGTTGAAAACAAATGAATCGATTTTCAAAAATTGAGGGTCGCAACCACTAACTATGCCGCCATTGATGTGCATCGATGAGCATCCGATTTTATTGCCACTTTTTCCAATCGCTGTTAGTTTTAGAAGATCGCCGGGCATATAATCACAACAAGCAGAACGCACAATATATTTTCCACTCCATTGCGTAAAAAAGCAATACGGGAAAAGCCCGCAGTTTGATGAGGACCAAAAGTACTTGCAAGTACCGGTCGTTAAAAGTGTGGAACGCTTATCAACTTTAACTTGAAATATCTTTCGGTAGGAAAGTTTTCATGCAAAATGTGATGAATTTACAATATATTTTGGTCTCGTCTGGCCATTTCAAGTGCTAACTCCATTTTTGTGGAAAAAGGTCATTATTTCCCTTTAATGAATATATATATATACCCACTTGAATCAGCAACATATACCGCTCGATTACCGCCGATTAAGGCGTTTTACTGATTACCGAGCGGGCGCGAAGCGCCCGTGAGGTTTCTCGTCAACTTACTAGACAAATTTACATTTGACCCTGCCCGAACCGGCCCGACACGGCCGTACAGACGCTTTTCGGAAGCTAATAACTTTGCAACCACTGCTCCGATTGAGATCGGGTTTTCACCATTGGATAGGACCATCAAATAAATTTTGATTTTGGTATGGTGCGTTCTGATAGGGGTGGTACCACAGCGCGTGGCACATGCAAACGTCGAAATGAACCAAAATCATTCTTGATAAAAGAAAATGGTTTGATTTATCTAAGCATGAATTTATACGATGAAGCATGTAGCGCTCAGGACGTACTCCCTTTTGGCGGATTCGAGACAGGAAATCATGAACAATTTAATACAACTTAGTTTTATGTAGTGTGTCCCTGGGAAGCAACAGATACCGCTCGGTTACCGCCGATTAAGGCGTTTTACTGGTTGAAATCTAAGAAATATGTACGAAGGCAAGTTCTGTTGCTGCCGTTGGTTAGGTGGAAAGTAAGCGCGTTTGGGAAAGAGCCTGAAACATCTTCCGAATATGTTCTCTCTCAATTTGGTGCTTCCTCCATTCCCTTCTGAACACAAACTTCTGTGAGTAGCGGAGATCAGCAGATCCTCTTAGGCTCTTAGCTACCCAATTGGACCCAGCAGCTGAACGGCGACTATCCTGTCCGACACAAGTGGCTCGAAGGACGGCGGCCTCTCCTCCTCCACTTCACACTGCGCGCCCGGGCAGTATGGTTTTACGCCCGATGTAATCCCGTTGTGTGGTGCTGGTGAAGGGAGTGGAGCTCCCTGGTCTGGCGGTGACTGGACCGAGACACCGATCATGAGTTATAGCCGCCTGCGTCTTTGTCGTCGGGCACATCAGCCGAATCTGCCACTGACCATTCTCCGGCGCACAATGCCGCCGACTCGTGGGCGTCTCGGTGGCAATGAAGCCTCATTTTCCACGTTTTAACGTCGCGCAGTGCCGGGCGGGCCGGCCGGCGCGGCGGCGGCAGTCCTGGCGCAGGCAGCGACGCCATTGTCGCGAAGCCGGCAGGTGCCCGCCACGTTTTCGTCGCCGGCCGCGCGCGCCGCACCATTCACACAGCCACCTCTCTTTTTATTGGCTTTGAAAACCAATAATTTTTACTATTGAAGCACGACAAAAATTGGGCAGCAGCGACGTAGAAAGGACGGCTCGCCCCGATAGTCGTACGTGGGCGCTGGGAATAGTGTGGGCTTGGGTGACGTTCTGATTCTCTGAGTTCTGTATGATTGCACCAGTGGTAATTCGGACAGGATAGTTTCATCATGATTCGCTCTAATGAATTCCTCTGACGAAACGATGCAAAACTATAGCGTGTAGCCAGCATTAGAAGCTTATATGTCCTCAGAGCAGCAAAACATTCCCATAACGGTCCTTCATAAATTCGCGGTACTAACGTCGACTATCGGTGCGAGCTTCAATAGGAAAAGGAAATAAAAACAGGAACAGAGCGGAGATTTACTTTTGTCGCTTCAGTCGGCATTTCTGGGTGAGGGCACCTGGTGCCAGTCGCGTGTGATTCTATGAGTTGGACCGAGCTCTTTATGTAAAACACGCGAGTCGGAATAAAGGCCATCCACGGCCTGTCCCGGGTAATATATGGGGAGGAAATGAGATTGGAATTCAACTCAAAAAGAGGGAAGGCTCCGCAAATGCAGCATATGGGACGACACTTTTTCTTATTCTAGCTTCCTTTTGCCGGATGCGGGTGTTTGTGACGTATGATATCTGAAGGACGGATAAATGGTGTAGAAAATGGTGTCTGGCGTTTGCCATGGACGGTTTGAGTTTCTTTTTTTGAAAGCCATGTCTACTATTAGTACCATCCATCGCATTGTAGCCAATGGGGACGCTGCTAGTGATTATGCTTGGAAAGCCAATATTTATTTAGTGATATTTATATATTATATAATTATATATAATATTTATATATAAATATATATTATATATTTATTATTTTAGTATTTAGTGATTATGCTTGGAAAGCCAATGCATTTGTACTTTATTTATTGGGGTTTTGAGCCCGTATTGTTGTTCATCTCTTGCTGTTTGTTTACGACGAGGAAAATGCCATTTTTAATTATTTCGTACTTGCCATACCAATGTTCCTCGCACGAGCACTGTATACTGTATACGGCAGTTACGCTTAAGCCGGCACGCCGAAAGAACACCTGTCATAGCACTCATCTCAGCTATTAGGTTTTGTGACTGACATGCGGGTTGAGTCGGTGAAAACAAATGTACATATATCATACCGGGAAAGGTCAGGTAGTCGGATTGGTGGTCGGGTCACCGGTCACTTGAGGTCAGGTGTGTCCATGCCAGTGGAGGTCAGGGTAGATCAGGTCAGGTCAGGTCACAGACTCAGAGCGGGCTCAGAATGGCCAGTGTTGCTTGCGACGCGAGAGTCGGCTCGCCGTGGACCAATATGGCCGCCGGGACCGCCGGGTTCCACATGACCCGAGCCATCAACAGCCGAGGCTGCTCCCACCAATGGCCGCGCACTGCTCAGCTCTGCAGCCCTGTAACTATATTCCCTCACCCGCTGCCGAGCTGCGATGCAACGCAACGTACAACCATGTGTGCAACATGGGTGACGTGATTCATATCCATCGCGCTACGTTGTTTTTTCCCAGAAGGTGGAAGTTAAAAGTTCAGCTAAATCAATATTTGTTTAAACTGTGCGTCGGTCCCCGCACGGCCGCCATTGAGGGCTAGTCGTCTGATGCTCGGGGAGGGGGACGGGCAGGCCAGTCCGCCGCTGCCCCCGGGGCGCCAGGGGACTCAGGACAGGGGGCGGACAGACAGACAGACAGGCGGTCAGTATTGTTGACGTAGCCTGCCGGACGCGCCGTGCCGCCTCACAATCGAACTGATTTCGATCGTCTATCATTTGACCAGCGGCCGCACAGCCGGCTGGCCGCCGTGGATTGTACAGCCGCACAGCCGCCGGCCGCCGGCCAGCGAGACACAAAGCGACGTCCACGGGCAGCGTCGGCTTCGACGGCCGTCGGACGCAGGCGCCGACAGCGCTGACGCGGCAACAACAGTGCTGATAAAATGACCGGCGGAAGGGTTCAGACGCGGCGCCGGCGGGGGGAGGGGAGGAGGGAGGGGAGGAGGGAGGCAGGGGGCCGGGTGGCCATGTGCGGTCCATCTGCGGCGTTTGTGCCGGCGTTTGTGCGGCGTGGTGTCGGTGTGTTTTTCCGCAATGTAGCCGGTGATCCACGCCGGTCGGGTCGGGTTCGGGTGGGCGCTGGACAGGCCAGCCGGGAAAAGGTCAGCTGAAACAGGACAGCTGGAACTGCCGAAAGAGGTGAAAACATCGGCTTAAACTTGCCACAACATAACGGAAACTTTTGAATTTATGTCATGGAAACATTGGAAAGCCTTGGGCCCGCAGTCCTGGTAAGCTTCCGATAAAGGATTACCACCCTTCATGTATTGCTTTTAGAGCATGAAATCAATACAGTTTCCATGATGATGTGCCGCCAAATTTCGTGAACCTTTTTCACAACAGGCAGCATGGGCGCCGGAAGCGGGGGCGGGGGACGGAGGGACGGAAGGTATTTACAGTGGTGGCGGAAGGTATTTTCGGATGGGGGGGGGGGGGGGGCAAAGAAACCCAGGGCGCCCCCTCGGGAAAAGCGCCCCCCCCCCCCAACAAAAAAAATGCCGCGAAATGATATCTCCTCGGATTTAGGCCACAATATTATACCAGTAAAACGGCTTTTTGGGCGATGACTGAGCTGGTGCGCCCTGGTAAATCTAAAACAGGTTTGAAATATGAAACGGTACGGGAGCACACGTGCGCATTGACTGTGTCCCAATAATGAGTAACACATTAAATAGTTCTACCGTGGTTATACCCCACTATGCATAGTCTTAGGAACGTTCAGCTGAATGGAGATGTAAAAAGTAAATGCCGCTTCCCTGGGACAAACTACATTAAACAATAACATGCATTAAAGTGAAATATTCACCTTTTCATTTATTTATCTGCATTTGTTTGTGACACATGTATGTCGTATGGTTTCAAATTGATCGTGTTTCAATTTAGAAGTAAAATAACAACTTAGTATATTTCAAAAATTAAATTATGTGAAATAAATAAATATGTCCTAACATATGATCGTTCATGTGATATGATTCACATGTGATCGTTCGGCGATGCTTTGCGGTGCTGGCGCCTCACATTCTCCATGTGGTGAATATGTCAATTGTGAAGGGGGTAGTGCCCGCACACTGGAAACGTGCGATTGTTGTGCCGATCCACAAAACTGGGAGTAGGACGCAACCAAGCAATTTTAGGCCTGTCAGTGTTTTGAGCGTAATAGGGAAACTTGCGGAAAAAGTGGTTAGTTTAGAATTGTTAGAATATTTAACTGAAAATCACGTGATGTCGCCCACCCAGTACGCATATCGACCGGGACACTCCACAGAGGACGCTGTTGTCGACGTGGTCAGCGCCATCTCAGACAACCGAGACAGGGGGCATGTGACATGCATCACGTCATGTGACCTTTCAAAGGCGTTTGACTGCGTCGGCCGCGGTACCCTTCTGGCGAAGCTTGAGTGGTACGGTGTGTCGTCCCATTGGTTTGATGACTATTTTAGGAGTAGAACACAGTCTGTGAAGGGGGTAGCGCGCTAGAGCCGGTAGATTTCGGAGTCGTTCAGGGCAGCATCCTCGGACCAATCTTATTCAACATGTTCACTAATGATCTCCATTGCCATCTTTCTGACCAATGCAAAATTGTCTCCTACGCAGATGACACCGCCATCATCCACAGCGCTCCTCCTTCTAAGGAAGGATTGACGGTGCTAAAAGACAAGGTGGAGGGCGATTTAGCCCGTCTTTCCAACTGGTTCAAAACGAACGGGCTTAAAGCTAACCCTAGTAAAACTGAGATGTCTCTATTTGGAACACCGTCTGCCATAAAAAAGGCATCGAACTTCAGCGTAAGCTTTGATGACGTCTCATTGATGCCAGCGGACCATATCAAAATTTTAGGAGTCTTGCTCGATCAGCATCTTACCATGGAGAAGCAGACAGCCAGAGTAGTAAAACGTTGCTTCGGAATCCTCATCACACTGAAAAAATTGAGCCTCACTCTTCCAAAGTCAACCCTAATAACATTGGTACAGGCGCTCGCCTTCCCTCATGTGACATACTGTTTGCCGGCCTGGGCTCCACCCACTAGTTCGCTGCGTCAGCGAGTCGAGAAGGTCATTAACTTTGCCGCGCGCGTCGTGATGAAAAAGCGCAAATTTGACCACATTTCTGAATCACGGCGCCAGCTCAGTTGGCTACCATTTGAAAGCATTATTCAGCAGAGAGACTGCCTGCTAATCCACCGACTAGTGAACAGAGAGGATGCACCGGAAAATCTCAGGTCTTTGGTGAGGTACCGAGCAGATGTGACCGAGCGAGCTACCCGTGCGTCCGAGGCTGGTGCCCTTCACACTCAGCGATGCAGGCTAGAAGCAACACGCAAGTCCGCGCCGGTCAGACCGATTCGAGCGTGGAACGGTCTCCCCGCTGATGTGCGGCGAACTGGAGATGTGAGAGAATTTAAAAGACGCGTCAGGGAATTGTTGCTCTCCCCGACATAGGCTGTGGGTGACCAGGTACCGTCTGTATTTTACTGTTTGCGGAGCGTTAGTCAATAGTCATCAATGTGCTCCACCATCCATATCGTCCATCTACGAGTTTAACCATTCTCATTCATATTGCTTTTATTTTGCTTATGGTTGTATTGTTCATCTGTACTTTTATCTTACTGAATTTTATGTCTTTTACAATTTTTTCGAGTGCATGCTATTTTATATCATGACAATGCCCTCAGCAGCTATACTCAATCTGTATGACACTGTGGTGGTAAGAGCCAGTTGGTCGATTGGATCCCACAAAGATTCGCAATAAATATGGTGACGAACTGTATGATCCATCACTATCTCTGGTTTGAATGTTATTTGTAAACAAGTCATAGGTCCAGAAATGAAGTAAGTGCTCCAAGAAGCGTGACAACGTCCCTGATTGGTCGATGAAACAAATCGCATACACTAAATACGTCGCCGTCCTTGGCCAAGTTAATCCGCGGAATGCATCACGGTTTTCTGAAACGTTTATTGATTGATTATGGGTAAACGGTTTAGATAAATGTTGCATATGTGCATTGTAGTATATTAAATAACTGCTTGTTGAAAATTGATGGGAAAAACATATAATTTATCTTTAAAAAAAAGTCGTGAGCACTAAATAGTTCGCCGTTTGAGGCCAAGCTAAACTGCCGATTTCAATGCACTTTTTACATTTTTCAAATACTTTTTTCAAATGCTTGTTGATTGCTCATAGAAATTTGGTACATATTCGCAAAAGATAGAGTGCATGACACATATTATATGCCTTCATGGTAAATAACAATGCGTAGGCAGGCTAATTTTCGCTCGAACAGTGAATTCGTTACCAAGTACTTGTGAGTACCGACCGTTATAAGCGTCGAACGCTTATCAACTTTAACTTGAAACAGGCACGTAGCCAGGATTTCGTCCAGGGGGGGGGGGTCGGCGCCTCGAAAGGGCCCCCTTCCCGAGTGTTGAAAGGGCCAAACAAAACGGATGAAAAGGCACTTTACAAGGATGGAGAATGCAGTATGACAAGTATGGCATGGG
>JAXIVJ010007577.1:5000-60036 GCA_036785665.1 Chirona hameri
ACGTTCGGTGCTGCCTCACTCTCTTTGGAAATGGTTCGGCTAAAAATATTTCAGCAGTGCAAAAGATCTTCAACTTTGCCGCTCGCATTTCGCATAATCTCAGGAAAAAGAAGTTCGACCTTATCTCGGCTGCTAGGGAAGAGCTGGCTCACATTTGCGGACTTATTTGATCACCAGACCTTAACCTCACTTCACCGGATCCGCGTCACCGGTCAACCAGAGTATCTGGCTTCGCAGTTTTACACGAACCGAGAGCGTGCTGATCGTGTGCGCAGTACTAGGCCACTGCCGATGAGCCATAAACTGTGGCTGTGGTAAGACTGCAAACTTTTTGGAGGTGGGGTCACGTGACCTGACCTGAGATGCCCGAGGTCAAAAAATTTCACACAATGTGGGTAACTGATGCGCGAACAACTGTGCCAAAAATGGTGGTGCTGCGCGCCGCCGTTTTCCCGCTATTCTTAAAAACCTTAGGGGGGGGGGGGGGGGGCGTATGCAGTATGCACACCCCGGCACGGCGATGGTCCCCTGAGATGCACCGATGAGATGTTGCTTCGGGCGGCCTTCATTAGTAAAAACTCATCTGATATTGATACTGAGTTTTTATCACACAGATTCTGCAAACAAATATCACTGAAAACTTGGCGAATGGGTCCGATGAGGAAATTAATGGTGTCAATTTGACGTGTTTTCCATTGATATTTATTAAGGCCTTTCATGTTGTTATTCCGACGTATGTTTGCACCTGCTCCTTGGACGGTGGCCGGTGGGCCCCCTTGAAACAGGGAGGCCCCTGATAATAAGGAGGCCCCCTATGTGGCTGCCCCCCCACACACACAACACAGTTCAGGAGAGCTGGGAGGGAAGGGCATAAGAGAATCAGCGCGGATAATGCACGTCACATATGTTAAGGCGAACCTGTGCTATACATGTCGGTAAGGTGAGTGTGATGAACTTTTGGTGGAACTACCGGACATTACTGCTGCTGCTCAAATTAAGTTTCCTAGTGTCACAGTAGGATAGTAAAACAGACATCTAGAGGCAGCAGATGACTAGGTGGTTTACAGCAGTTGGTTACTGGGCCTCAGGGACGGATGCAGCACCAACAACAGACGGTCATCTCGTGTCATCCGCCTGTAGTCGGAAGATAGGGTCGTCTGGCCAGTAAAACGCTCTGGGGAACTTGCGACACAAATGTGATGTTTACTTGACAGTGGGTTGTTGCGAACATTGGTGTGGACTTGAGAAAGTCATAGCATATTTGCGAACTGGCACACATATATTCAACGGCGGGTTAGCTCTAGGCAATTTGAACTATATGCAGAAATTTACCAAATTAGCTTAAAAAGGTGTATTACATATGCAAGAGTTTTGCCTTTTATCATCACAAAATGCGATTATGTGGGATAACGCTTTGCGCAAAATCACCACTCCCGAACATATAATATGAAACATATCATAATTTTACGATTGTTACTGTTTTACTAAAGGCAAAGCTTATTTTCAGAATTTTTCGATGTAAGATATATTAAACATTAGCAGCATTAACAACTTCAAACTGAAACTCATGGATCTTTATAACATAGCTGACAGAATTTATTTCCTCAACCGCGCTCATGCGTTCTACAGCACACGTATATCCGTAACACAGCCGCCATGACAGCCGAATCAGGCCACAGTAATCCGGATCTCTGCGTTATCTCTGCTGACGCGGAGTCACAGGAATGCATCGAGCCGCGCATATTGTTTTGTTAAGAGGATGTAATAGCATAAGAGGATTTGACCGGGGGATCAATATAATGCCTTATTAGTCCCATGTTACCAGCATCGCTCACATTTGTGTTGTGTTGTGTTGTGTTGTCACATTGGAGTGTTGTGAAGAAAGCAGTAATGATGTGGTATCCCACAGCTCACCTAGCTAAGTTACCTGGCTGAGTTCTATTGACTCGCTGAATAAATCACGCATTGAGTGGGAATTTGCCATTGAGCTGCTGTGCTCAATGTGATTTTACTTATTCCAAAATATACGAACATCCTGCCTAGGAATATGGAAAAACGCAAAGGATAAAAAGAATGATACAAATTGCCTCTTCATTTCCGATAATTCCCTGAAAAATATTGACATTATCAATATATGTGATGGAAGCGAATTCCTACCATATCGGTGTATAAACACGCTTTCTAATTTTTCCTGCCGCAATTTGGTTCGTGCCGAGCGGGATGAATGCTCCGACTCTGCTACGCCAAGAAATGCTGTAAGAGATTCCGGCCGTTTGCGAAAATTGCGAGTCGAGTTCGTTGGCTAATGAAATTTATTCAAATTGTTGCCGCTGCAATATTGCGCTGGCCGGAATGAGCAGAGCTGGCATCGGACTCGTTTGGCCGCCGACCTGCTGACGGGGTAAACAGTCGCCCTGCACTCTCGCAGTCGGGCAGCTCGGAAAACAGCCTCCGCGCTGAACTGTTTCCGCTCCTGTGACGATCCACAGCTCCACAGCTTCCTGTTCCTGTGAGAAACATCGGCCGGGGGAACTTATGTGACTCCTACTCCCCGTGCTCCTTAAAGGGAAATATTGACCTTTTGATTTATTTTCTGCATTATATTATGGCACATGCAATAACTGCAATTTGCAATTTCTCGCAATAACTCCGCAGCGGCTGGGCAGATTATGTGCAAATTTCGTATGGTATCAAAATAGATCGCGTCTCAATTTAAAAGTGAAATAACAACTTTTCCTATTTCAATAGTACAAATTTGGGAAATTTAAATATATCTACTTATTACGAGCGAGCGCGAAGCGCTCGCTCGTCCTTCCGTGGTGTATGGGGACAATCTGATTATGAGCGGCCCGACCCGGCCCGCCCCGACCCGACCCGGCCCGTGGCGACGCTTTTGAGAAGCTCATATATCTGCAACCGCACGTTCGATTGACAAGCGGACTTCTTTGCTGAGTAGCCCCATCTAACCTACCCTGTTTGAGACCCATGTGGGTGACTACCACTGCGCGTGGCGCGTGCCGCGTGCCGCGTGAGGGGTGTTGAAAAGTATTTTCTCGCAATAACTCCGCAGCGGCTGGGCAGATTATGTGCAAATTTCGTGTGTGGTTAGGGACCCCTCAGCCGCCACTTTCACACAACTCAGGGGTGGGGTGACTGTACATGCGCACGTGCACACCCCTATTCTATATATCAGGAACGGCTGAGCCGATTGTGTTCAAATTTGGTGTGTGGTTTGGGACCTCTCAGCCCCCACTTTCCCACAAGTCATAGGTTGGTGTCTCTGCGCGTGCGCGCGTGCGCACCCTTCTTTGTATCTCAGAAGCTACTTGCCCGATCGAGTTGAAATTCGCCATACATTTCCTTCGCGCTCGCTCGTTCATCGCCAACTTCGGTTCCTTACTGGTATGTGGTGACGAAAGGTATGATCCTGATCTATATCGTCTATATCGTCACATATCTGGCGCTTTTACTTCATTTGAAAGCACTGTGACAATGTCCCTGCAGCAAATCCCCGACACTAAATAGGTCACCGTTGGCTGCATAAATGAACTTCCGATTTCATTGCCACTTTTTCGATATTTTGTGTTTGCTTGGAAACAGAGTTTATGTATATTTATAAGCTAAAGCATTGTATTATATACCGCCAGAGACAAAACTATGCAGAACTCCTAATGTTGAAAAAAATGAACCATTATGACAATGTTTTTTTTTTAAATTGAGGGTCGCAACCAATAACTACGCCGTCGTTGGGTGCATACTGCATAAGTTAACTGCTAATTTGGATACCTTTTTATTCAATGTTTGTTGATTGTTAAGGATAGTAGGGCACATAATCATAATAGAATGAGTGCAAGACATATTTTCCATACTATTTCGTCAGAAAAACAATACCGGATTTTGGTGGGGACCGAAATTCGTTACCAAGTACTTGAGAATACCGGTCGTTAAAAGTGTGGAACACTTATGAACTTTAACTTGAAATATCTTTGGTAGGAATGTTTATATGCAAAATGTGGTCAACTTACAATATATGCATATATATTGGTCTCGTCTGTCGATTTCAAGAAATAACTACATTTGTGTAGGAAAATGTAAATATTTCCCTTACACGGTGATATCCGTGGGACCATTTAGCTAACTATTTTTTCTTCTTAATTTCGGTTGGTGTTCTTCTCTCCCTCACGCTCATTGGCTGTGACGCCCTTGTCCTCGTACGGATCATTGTCGATATCTGTACTCCTGTTTTAGTCAATGCCTACTGTAAAGGTGTCAGAGCTAGTTTGGAAGTGTCGTCGGCAATGCTTACCTATTTCAGGCGTCATTTGCGGTGCGCTCCTGCGGCAAAGGTCAACTGCGGCACTTCCCGTCGCTCGCAGCACGACTCCAAGATTCCACCTTTGTTTGTTTGATAGTGCGAATTGTTCATTGCATCGTCTTATTGCTTTTATAGTGGGACTGTCTTTCCGCTTTGATGAGTTTTGCGAAGTAGCACAAGTAACGAAATAAAGAAATAACGAAACGAATAAAACGTAGATATGCTGGAGTTGGGATGCTGTTTCTCAGGGGAAGTCTTCAAGGTGCAGGAGGATCAGAGCACTGAATACATTGGAATAACTTCAAACAAACTTTTACGGTTCTGTGTAGATTAGCAGACCACGAGGTCAAACGTACACTGCTTGAAATCACACATTTATTCTTCTATATAAACACATTTCGTCTTGTTCCAGTGACGACCAACGGAAGAATCTACTCGAAATGGGCTACTCGCACACTCACCAGCCGATAGTGGAGCCCATTTTCGCCGACGTGGACTACTCAGAGGCGGCCGAAATGCCCTTGATAACGTGATGTCTCCACGCTCGCCATCTATCGCGAGACTAAAACTACCAGTTGCCCTCCCGGTCACGAGAGGACAGCAGCGTCGCCGTGTTTTGTTGTCCGATTCGAGTGTGCTATGTTTATGCCGTTTTCGCTCCACTGGGCCGGCTTATCGCCCTCAGGCGCTCATCAGGCCGACGGCGTGCGTGCTTGTCTGGAGCATTCGATTTCCGGAAACGCTGTATTAGTTGACAAGTGCCTCAGTGTCATGTCGCCAACAGGAGTCGATAAGACGGCGAATGCGTCGGTGTGGATACTTAGGACTGCAGCGGGTGTGAGATGAGGGGCCATTGACAGGCTGAATGACTTTCTGGCGCGGCCAGGCTTGGCTGATCGTGTATTGACGACTCTGGGCGATAAATGGGATCCAGACGGCACGTCGAAATGAAGGAGAAACGAAGGAGCCTGTTGACTGTTCAGTGTTCAGCGCGCACGAGCCGACTGCAGCCGAGGCGCTGCCTTCTCTGATGAACATATTCCTAGGAATGTTCGGATTCAAGGGTGTCGCATCGTGTTCATTTGAGGGGACATCAGGTCCTCTATCAACTTTGAAGATTGAGATGAAAGGAGACGAATGATTTTCTTAGAAGTCTAGTAGTTTTTCGTCATGCTGCTTTGCCCTTCTGTTCTAGAGGCCATGCACCGCTGCTTGGGATATGTGTGTTTGCTGAAGTCGTCCTAATGAAACTGTATGTGGGCGAAGTGACATGTAAAAATGCTAATGCCGTGATCTCAATGGAAATGGTGACTTACTCTTGCTTTTTCTTATTCGTGGGGGCGTTGGGATATCACATGAACTGGTACAGTGGGTGATGTCTGGTTGTTTCGAAGAGGGCATCGTATGCTCCGTAGCAGCGGTGTCGATTTTCCAAACGATTGGGTCGGCCGAACAGGGACGGATCCCAGGGGAGCCTATCAGCGCCATGGCTTTACCGAAACCACCGAAATCGGCTGAAAATTAACACATTTAAAGAAATTCTAGTCAACTTGTAAAAAGGACAGTATTTTGTCATCAATTCATAATGCAAAACCAGACGATTTCTCATGACTTTTGGAATTCTGTCGGACAACCCCTCAAACCGACGTGTTTGGCCGGTCTGCATCCGCCATAAGGCCCGAATCCTTATTCGGAAACCCTTACTTAGTAAAACGGCAATGCTAACCTGCCATTGACGGGGGGGGGGGGGGATATCTCCCACTGACGAATTTTCGCAATAACCAAAAAAACAATAGCGATATCAACGTGGAACTTTGGGTACCTTCTCCTACACCAATGTTACGTCTTCTGTGCATAAATGAAGCAATTTTGTCGATAAATAGAGATATAGCGAATTTAGTGATGTCACTATACACACGAGTTTGGCGAGGACAAAAATCAGCTTTACTTTAACAGATCGTATAAAGTCCATGTTTAGAGCAAAATGCAATACAAAACGTCAGAAGATAGCAAATGGCAAGGGCTACAAAACGGATATCTGTGATTTTTGAAAAGTTTGTTTTTTACCCCTAAAAAAATCATTAAAAAAATAAATTCAAAAAGCCGATTTCTTCGGAAAATGTCCTACAAAATTAAACAATGCAAATATATCAAAAATTCACCGGATTTCGCCTCTTTATACACTAGAGGTGATTAAAAAGCGTTTCTTAGGAAAATCTGCGCAAGTCTTCTTTTGAATTAGGAAACGTGTCAATTTGTTGCAGATTTCAGTCGGTTTTGGAGGCTTGGCCGCTTTGCTCCCTCTTGGATCCGCCAGCGGCCAAAAACATTGGGGGGGGGGGGGGGTGGGGGCGAGGGTACCATTGGGGGAGGGCGAACTCAACATAGGGGGCGGGGGCGGGGGCCACCCTAAAATTATATAAATCGAGTATCGACACCTATGCTCCGTAGCGCCACAATGTTGATCGCTGTTTTGTTTCATAAGATGACGATATTGCGTCGTCATGTGACAAGCTTATGTTATGTTTTTTTTTATAAAATATTTACCGGCATTAAATTATGTATTTATGATGTGATGACATTTATTTTATGTGATGTGATGTCTGGTGATGTGTGTCTATTGATGTATGTATGAGATTTCTTAGACATGAACAAATAATTATACTTCGTTTTCGTATGCCTATAGCGCTTAACTTCCACTTTAATGTAAATTGTTTATACTTGTTAAAGAGCAATTGCATCTGATCAACACTCCGTCTTTCGAAATTCGCGACCAGTCGCCCAATATCATCGTTCAAAGTTCGGTTTTCTTCCAGACAATGACCTTGACGAGTCCGCTCACCATTACGTACCAAAATCAATTAATTGCAGCGTTGTGCAACAATTGTAAATAGTGTTATTTTTTGCGTAAGTCTTCTGTCGAAATTTGTAATGTCAGAAAAATTTAATGTCTTATTAGGCCTGATTTCAGCCCAATAATTGGCATAAATAAAATATTAATTCCGAAGGGATTAAGATTTATTCCGAAGGAATTTTGATTTTTCATTGATGAAGTTCTTCCGGCCGAGGTTTTTTGGTATCGGATTGCTTCCATTTTTATGTCTGTTTTTCGCCCGGTCCTCCGATTCCGGAGACACCGAATAGCAAAGAGTCAGTGCGTTTATTTCACAGGTGTCCATGACAACAACCACGGGCTCCGCCACAGGGGGGACGGGGGGACGTGTCCCCCAACATTTTCGGATTTTAACATTACGCTTATGAGCGTTGCATGGGAAGAATCGACTTCAGAATGTCTCCGTCTCCCCCCCCCCCCCCCCGCCCCCCCCCCCCCAACTTTCGGAAGGTGGCGGCGCCCTTGGCAACAACTCAAGTGCGCCAGATGCGCCAGATTCATTTCATGCAGTTAACAGGAACCACAATGTATAAGTGCATTTCCGCCTCATCCAATTGCAATAGCGTCAGCTGACGGTTGGTCAGATGCAGTTAACTGGAACAAACGCTTCCATATATGTAGTGGTGAGTAGAAATCGTAAACAGTTTTTGATTCTGATAACAGATAAAATAAATTAATGCTTTTTTGTTTTGTTATTGGCTCATTCCATGTCAGGCCGCACAAAAAAAGATGAGTTTCGTACCCGGCCCTTTCAGGTTTTGATGAAAATTGGTACACATCAGGCCTAAGTGGTGTCAAGTGAAAGAAACATACATCCCAACTTTTAGCTCCGGGTGACCTCAAGGATCATATTTAGAGGTCATCCAAGGTCACGATTTTGAGCGTACTTTATATGAATCAAACGTTTATATGTTCTGTGCTAATGGACTTAGCGGAATCAAGCTAATATCGAATACTCTACAGGGTTGGACCATTCGGAAAAAGGGGAAAAAATTCACGTGATCTCAATATGACCTTTGACCTGACGAGATCAAAATTATTTGCCTGCTCGTAACTAGTCCAAACATGGCACAATAAATGATCGTAACATCCTCTAAGCATGTAGAAAAAAGAAGAGTGGAGACTTTTCAACTTTTGTATATACCGCCCTTTGAGTATGGCAAGGAAGTGAAACGGAGCAATGCCCCGAGGCTATTTTCATGTCGCTTGCCATAATGTGGGTTTCTTTGGCCCAATTGACGTCAAATTTGGTGGGTAGCTTCCGTTTGACGAATTCAATCACTTCCCGAGTTTTCAGCATTACCTGACCTCGCATGACCTAGCATGACCTAGGAATAAGTATGGCCCACATATACGTATTACCTATATAGGTAATACGGTGTTTTATAGATGCTCAGGAGCATAACACATATGTACAGGTGTTCACAGGTGACATTTATGGTTTCCATTGATATCATGACCCCGGATGACCTTTTCAGAGGTCAGCCGAGGTCACTGATCTTTGATGACCTAGTATGATTTGTTTGGCCTTTGGAAGTTCCTAGGACATTTTAGGATGCTGATTTCAAATTTGGCATACATTTTATATAATAATATGTTCCAATGAGGATTTGTAATCGAAGGTCTAGCTCAATTATAGACGAAACGACAGGGAGTCGTACCCCTCCCCCCCCCCCCACCCCCCCCCCCCCCTCAGCACAGTAACGCGGGTATCAGACGCTCATTTATTGTGCCCCTGGCGCCTGCAATGCTGAACGCCGGCAATCTGCGTGTAACCGTTCTTGGAGGCACCCTTGACGTAACATGGATTTTAGAGGCGTTATAAGGGCACTGAATCCTTTTTCCTATTGACAGATGGGGGGGGGGGGGTATCGTGCGATAGCGAGGTGATAATGACTGCGCGCGGTGCGAGGGAGATTACGAACCCCGACTCATGACGCGCTGTGGGATACTGGCGTCGATATCCAAAGATTATATACGAGATCACAAACAGCAACGACTGTAAAACAACATATAATGGCAGTACATTATTGTATTCACGAGGAACTACATTATTGTATTCACGACCTACTTTCCAGCCCGTTAACGAGTCGTTCATAAATTACGTTACGCTCAGGGGGAGGGGGTCACCAGCCAAAGCGTACCATTGTTGATAAGGTTGATATGGTTGATACCATGTGTTGAAAATAGTCAAAATAGCGTACCGTAATTTATGAACGATTCTTAACATACTACATAAACATAACAGTATAACCGCATTCATCATGGGCGACTGATTTGTGTTTATCCACAGTTGGTAGATATCTGCAAGACATACTTGGCTGTGAAATGTTCTTAAAATCTACAGGAGGTTAAAAGTCATCTTAGGTCAGCGGAGGAGGTCAGTGACTTCGGTTGACCTGTGACAGGACATGGCCCCAATTGAGCATATAATTATGCAAAATATGGGTGCCAATTTGAAATCAGCGTCACAAAATGTCCTAGAAGCTATCAGAGTTCAAAAATGTCATCTCAGGTCATCGGAGGTCAGTGACCTCGGTTGACGTGTGAAAGTGCATGACCCCAGTGCAATATACAATTATGTAAAACGGATGCCAAATTTGAAATCAACGTCCTAAAATGTCTTAGAAACTTCCAGAGGCCAAACAAAGTAATATCAGGTCATCATAGGTCAGTGACCTCGGATTACCTCTGACAAGGTGATCCGGGGTCATGATCTGAATGGAAACCACAAGTATCACCTGTTAACACCTGTGTGACGCAGATAGACATTGTAATGCAGATAGACATTGTAATGCAGATAGTAAGAAGTTCTTCAGTTTTTATAAGTTCAGTACAGTTTCCAAAAATATAGGTCCATTTAAGGTAGATGATGTGTTAGTTAGCAAGGACAGTGAAATGGTTGAAGTGCTTAATGATCAGTTTCAATCTGTCTTTACTATCGAGGACCAGAGTAGTATTGCAGCACTTCAGCCTGAGCTAGAGACAGAGGAGACTATAGGAGAGCTAGGTGGCATAAGTAGTGAACTTGTTCTAGAATATCTAAAGAAAGTAAGGCCTAACAAGACCTGATGAAATCCATGCTAGACTTTTAAGAGAATCTGAAAGGGAGTTGTCGGTTCCATTAGCCATAATATTTTCTAAATCACTCGCAGATAGTAAAATTCCACTTGATTGGAAAAGAGCGAATGTTGTTCCTATTCATAAAAAGGGAGATAGAAGTAAAGAGGAAAACTATAGACCAGTTAGTCTGACCTCATTAGTCTGCAAGGTGCTTGAATCAATCATCAAAGATAAGATTGTTGAACTCTTGGAGCAAAATGAACTCATCAAGGATACACAGCATGGCTTTAGGAAGGGCCGTTCTTGTTTAACTAATCTTCTGGAGTTTTTGGATGTTGCAACAGATAGCTTTGATCAGGGTAAACAGCTAGATGTAGCTTTTCTTGATTTCAGTAAAGCATTTGACAAAGTCCCCCATACAAGACTGGGGTTGCAACTTAAAATGCATGGGATCAGGGGCAAGATTCTGGATTGGATAGAAACGTGGCTTTCAGGACGCCAGCAAAGGGTTATATTGAATGGGTGCCAATCACAATGGAAGGAGGTTCTCAGTGGGGTTCCACAGGGCTCAGTCCTGGGCCCATTGCTTTTTATAATATTTGTGAATGCAATTGAGAACAGTATAGACAGCAAAGTCTTGAAATTTGCAGACGATCTAAAAGTTGTCAGGATTATTAGAGGAAAACATGATCAGGATGTTTTTCAATCAGATCTGGACAAGCTAGTTGAGTGGTCTGAAGCATGGCAGATGAAATTCAATTTGAGTAAATGTAAGATTATGCACGCTGGACGGGTTAGCAGTAAACATAGGTATGAAATGGGTGGGCAGAAAATGGAGCAGATTGAAAAGGAAAGAGATTTAGGTGTCGTGGTAAACAATAGACTATCAGCGTCAGACCAGGTTGTAGAAGCTAGGAAAAAGGCACTTAGAATGCTAGGGGCCATTAACAGAAATGTTTCCTACAAGAGTGAAAAGGTAATAACAAAACTGTATTGTGCATACGTTAGACCACATTTGGAGTATTGTGTACAAGCCTGGTCTCCAACATATGAGAAAAATTGCTGGTTGTTAGAAAGAGTTAAAAAAGGGCAACAAAAATGGTTAATTGTCTTGGTAGTTTACCTTATGAAGATAGATTAAAAAATTGGGTATGTTTTCACTTAGATATAGAAGGCTAAGAGGAGATCTAATTGAAGTCTTCAAATTTGTAAATAGTCAGCATTCTGGATATTTAAAGGGTATGTTTGAGTTCAATAGGGAAAATCGAGGTAGAGGTCATCAGCATAAACTCATTGTGAAACAAAGTAGGACTAGGCTACGACAGTCATTTTTCAGTAGAATGGTTGTAGGACATTGGAATATGCTACCAGGGGATGTCGCTGATGCAGTGACACTTGCTTCCTTCAAAATTAGATTAGATAAATACTTTACAGAGAAGGGATTAGTTCATAAATACTCGTGGGATTAGCCTTCTTTTATGCAGGTAGAGTAAGGTGATTTGAAGGGGAGAGACTGGTGGAGGGGGGGGGGGGGGCAACCTCGGATGGGCCCAAGAGGCTCTTTGTTGCACTTTTCTTTTATGTCTTTATGTCTTTATGTGCATATGTGCTATGCTCTTGAACGTGAACATCTATCAACACACCGTATTACCTATAGGTAATACGCATCTGTGGGTCATACACTATTCCTAAGTGATGCTAGATCATTTGAGGTCAGGTCAGGCTGAAAACTCGGGAAGTGATTGAATTCGTCAAACGGAAGCTACCCACCAAATTTGACGTCAATTGGACCAAGGAAACCCACATTATGGCAAGCGCCACGAAAATGGCCTCGGGGCATTGCTCCGTTTCACTTCCTTACCATACTCAAAGGGCGGTATCTCAAACAGTTGAAACGCCTCCACCTCCTGTTTTGCACATTCTTAGAGGTTGTTACGTTAATTTATTGTGCCAAGTTTGGACTAGTTCAGAGCAGGCAACTTATATAAAAATTATTTTGATGATTTTGACCTAGTCAGGTCAAAGGTCATATTGGGATCACGTGAGTTTTTTTAATACTTTTTCGAATGGTCCAAGCCTGTGGAGTATTCGATATTAGTTTGATTCCGCTAAGTCCATTAGCACAGACGATATAAGCGGTTCATTGATATAAAGTACGCACAAAATCGTGACCTTGGATGACCTCTAAATATGACCCTTGAGGTCACCTGGAGCTAAAAGTAGGTATGTAAGTTTCTTTCACTTGACACTACAGGTGTACCGATTTCAATCAAAATCGGAAGGGGTCGGGGAATTTTGAGTTCGGCCAGACATGGGAACCTAACCTAACCTAACCTAACCTTTGCTCTGCTTGGGCCTTCGATGGCGATTCAAATCATAAGTGGTCCCTAGGACTTGTTTAAGCCGGTTTTTGCTATATCATCAGAAAGTCGCAGTGCCCCTTTAATACAATGCATTCATGACGTAATTTAGAAACTCTTAGTAATGTTCAAAATACCTGCTGAAATAACCCCTGATAACTACGAACGAAACTCATTGCAGCTTCACTCAACTACAGAACCACGCTCACCGTCATCTATCCTATCTTTCACGTCAAGATCACAAACAGTAAACGGTCCAGCACGGCCATTTAAAGGAAACAGTTCACCTTGAACATGGGGTTTTGAGTTGAGATAGCCAAGTCCATGCTCGAAAATGGACTTGAGAAGCTTTCACATCTTCATAGAAACCCCTTAATTAATTAAAATTGGATTAACGGACTCCTAGAAGTCTGAACGAGTATCCTAGCCTGGACTCCTTGCGCTGATTGGCTGATTTGACGTGTGATTATGACGTATGGCTTGGGAAATAAGTATTATAAACATTGAAATATATAGCACTGGACAAGAACATGCTGTTTCAGCACCTTATTCCCTTCATTGCACGAATGAACTTTGAGAGATATATCGCTAAAATCGTCTATAAAACCATTCCTCAGCAATATTCTTAGTGAAATTATACGTCGCGCAGGTACAGATGTCCTGAGTTCGCATTAATTAACTCCCTTCAGAGGAAAACAGCTGAATTGGAACCAAATAACTGCCATAATTTGCCTTTTCCGCGTTCATATACATTTTTATGGCTTACTAGTAGCATGATAATTCATTTATAGCTTCTCTCAATCATTTCTGAGATTTTGTTTCCAGGTGGACTGTTTTCTTTAAGCGGGCATCGGTCATGTCTTTCCCGTCCTGTCACCACCACTGGTGCCACCGCCGTCACCGCCGTCACCGCCGTCACCGCTGTCACCGCCGTCACCGCTGCTGTCGCCGCTGGCGAACGACTGCAGCTCTGACCTCCAGCAGGTGGCGATCAGCACCGCCAGCACCACCATCAGCATCACGGTGATGCTGAAGAACCAGCACCACTCCTGCAGTGTCCCCTGGGAACAACAGTAGACGTTCAGTCAGGGTGTGTTGGCTCGATCTCATGAAGAAGTGGCTTTGATTCCGCTGAAACTTCGGACCGGTAACAGAAAGTAATTCTGGGAAAATATTGCTTCAAGGTTAACTTTTTCCTGTGTCAGCCACACATTATGATATCGTTACAATAATTATGGATAGATTATAGACTGATAGAACTACAATAACCGACTGATAGATAGATACCCATGAATCATTCCCGAATGCTAAACACATCATGGGTATAAACAATGCCAGCATATTGCTGAACAGTCATTGAATATATATATATATATATATATATATATATATATATATATATATATATATATATATATATATTCATCGCAGCATAAGAACAATCTAATGGATCACCAATCACACACGTCTCGAGAATGGCCCTGTTTCTCCAACCGATAAAGATAACCTGTGCAATGCCCATTGTATTGCATTAACGTAAACAGACCGTTCCACACGACAGGGTTATTCTTCGGTCTTCCATACATGAACATAAAAATGAGTGAGTTAAAACAGTAAAAAGTGAGCTAAAACAGTTTGCCCTGTTTTGCCGACATCGTAAAATTATTGAGCAATGTAAAATCTAATGGGCGACACTGCATTCAGAACACACTGAGATTAAATATGCGCATTGTATGAATGGCTAGCTCTATACAAGAATGTGCGCTTTCCGTGATTGTTTCTAGGCCGAGGCATGGCTAGATGTTTCGACTCACATTGGGGGTCATGGCGGCCGCGATCAGGGGCACCAGGAAGCCGGGAGTGTTGCCGATGGAGGCGGCGATGCCACAGATGATGCCGGTGTACTGCGGGGCGATGTCGCCCGCCGCTGACACGGGACCTGCCGATCAGCGGCGACACCGTGTCAGCTGTGACACGTCATACAACTGGTGCACTATATTGCGGATTTCGGATTTATTGACCGATTTAACAGCTAAGTGGTGCACATTCAAGTTTTTTCTTTTCATGTTCATGCCCATTTTTTTCTCTGAACGTGTGAAAATTAAGCATCAATTTCAACATTTATTTATCAATAGGCACGCACACACGCACACACGCACACACGCACACACGCACACACGTACACACGCACACACGCACACACGCACACACGCACACACACACACACACACACACACACATACACGCACACACGCACACACGCACACACGCACACACGCACACACGCACACACGCACACACGCACACACGCACACACGCACACACGCACACACGCACACACACACACACACACACATACACATACACATACACACACACACACACCTACACACACACACACACACACACACACACACACACACACACACACACACACACACACACACACACACACACACACACACACGCGCGCGCGCGCGCGCGCGCGCTCAAATCATCAGCAACATCAGCAGCATCAAATCAAACAGTAAAATCAAATTTTGTCACCGACCTAACTTCTCCCCCTCTCTTCGCCTGTACGCGTTCTGGGCCGGGCCGGGCGGCGGGCGGGCGCCACCTGCGCCGTCCTGCCCTCTGGGTAGGGGACACATGACCTAGGACGGGTCGGGTGGACTAGTGAGGGGTGGCGGACAGTCGCTCGTTGAGGTTAGTCGGTGTAGTGAGGAGTACAACAGCTGACAGGGCCTCCTCCAACATGTCAACTGGTGGGCCATTTGCCCCACCAGAGTTTCAAAATGACCAACCAGCCATGTGAATTTGGTCATGCAGTTACATTTCACAAAAACTGGATGCCTATCCACTTGATCCCAACTTACCGTCCACACTGCAGATATATAAGTTGGATGCGTAGATCTGTCCCAATCAGGCCCTGAACCGATTATGTCACGATTGTTGGATTTGTTTTCCCTTTTGTGAATGTGGTTATCAGGAGAATCGATATGTTCATAGACACTTATAGTTACAATCCAAACCGACATTTTCAATAACCAATTGAGTTGAATCAACATGGTTTCACCTGTTGGAAGTATGTCCTCGTATGTGCTGAAAGTTTGGCAAAATAATACAATTTGGAATAGGATAGCTAAACTCGGAAAATCATACAAATACCTCCATCAATCAAAAGCATATTATAGGGGATGGCGCTTTAACCCTATATTAGTGGCAGACTCCTGGCTACCCCTAGGCAGGGGGGGATTCCGCCCCCCCGGAGATCTCGAGATCTACCCGTCGGATTTTAACAAATCAAACGGCGTTTGATTCCCCTTAACACGATCTACATTTATACAAAATATAAACGAATCCGATTTTTTTTTTATAGGGGTGAAACAGGGGGCAAAAACCACAAATATTAGAGGTACTTGTGATCCAACACAGCTGTCATGTTTATCAACCGATTTCAACGCAACTAATGGAGATCGATAGAGATTTAATTGGGGATTGATATATGATAGTGACTTTTGCAAATTCAAAAATCATAGGCGTTTTCAGGTCACTAAATTTGGGGGTAAAATAAATGACTTATAACGCCGTCTTTTTTCTCTTTTTTCTTCGATAAATGAAATGATGCGCTATTGTGGCATTGGAAACAACAGTTATAAAGCATATTTGCATCCATAGGCGGTGCCAGGTTAGCGAAAAAGGGAGGTAAAATATATAAAATAACTTCCTGTAAACCTCCCCTTTTAAAGTCCCTGAAACCGCCTCTGCCGTGCAATATTTACTATAGTTCACTAAAATAAACTAATTTGCACTTGTTTCAATCGCCGTAAACCTATTGTAACTCCTTTATGCTTCAGGCAGTTAGGATTAAGCCGTGAAGTTCGCATCTCCGTATTATCGCCAAATGTCACAGCAAAAACATCCTCCAAAAACTGGGCCCTGGAACCGCCTCTGTTAAGGTTAGGAACTCAAATTTTTTAATCCATATGCGGAATTCAATTCTAGGAAAAAGTTCCAAAATGTCATGGGTCTGCTTTTAGCCGTTCGGGAGATATCTGCGAAAAACCTGAGGGGTGGGCAGAATCTCCCCCTGCCACTAATAGGGTTAAGAGGACCAGCAGGGCGCATGTTAAAAACCCACAGCGTAAGCGCAGGGCAAGTTTAGTAGATGCGAAGAAATGCCTAAGGAATGCTTGCGGACACAAGATAATCACTCCTGAAAATGTGACACGAAGATTTTGATCTTGCCAGAACGAAGATTTTGCGGACGGAGAAATGCGAGGACGAAAACCTGTCATGGAATCGTTCATCGATTACCGTAAAGCAAACCATACCGTTCGTTCTGCAATGCGACTGGATACGTAACAGGGCGTTTGTCGGAGCTGTGTGTCGGGGCCAATGCTGTGAAGTTGATCGGTTTTCAGGTGATTCCTACTGGCTCCGACTCTTTAGTCGACTTATACTTTGAATTAGCCGAAGTTACTGTCAGCAGGTATAACAAAAAGAAGTGACCCGTACTATTTTTTCCATTTCAAATGTCAGTTCTTTTTATTAAAAAACATGTAGTGTAATGAAATTGCTTAGCATTGTATGTTCATAACTTGCGGTTTTCAATTCCAAAAGTAAAAATAAAAATCGAGTCCTGTGGAAACCATGTGTCATTCAAATTAACCCACGCTGGTGGTGATGATATTTGGGCTTTACGGCGACGTGACTGGTGTCATTGATCGTCGGGGTCTCTCACATCCACCCAGACGCGAGAGCCGAATGACCTCACCAGAAGCTATATGAGCTGCCCCAGACTTATGCAGGGGTGGATCCAGAACGGCAAAACAAGTTTGTCTACGGCACTTAATCCCAGAGAGTCTCATGAAATTCGAAAATTTCATCAGATATCCCTTCCTTGAGAGTGAGGAACGAATCACGGGGAGCTTTCCTTTCCTTCCCTGCTTACATTTTCTTAAAAACGGGAAAGTGCTATTTCAGTCGTTTTGGGGACCATGACTGCGATGCTCCCTGGTTCCACCCCCTTCACTGCTGTCCATTTTTATTTTGCATGCTATTACGCACATTCAAGTCTCAAAACAAACATTTTTTCAATAGTCAGGCACGTAGCCAAGGGGGGCGGGTAGGGTGCGCCCCCCCCCCCCCCCCCTGGAGGCCAGGAGGGCCCTTTCCGGCGCGCGCCGAAAAGGGCCGACGAGACCGCGCGAAGCGCGTATCATGGGCTCTTTACCACGGGAAGCGTGGTCTTTAGAGAGTTTATAGCATTTCATAGGCCCTTTAGGGCCATCAGGGCCCTCTCTGAAAGACCAGAGGGCCCCTTGGACGTTCAAAAGAGTCAGAGGGGTCAGAGGGGTGCATGTCAGAGGGGCCGCTGGCCAGACCAAAAGGGCCCCTGAGCGGGTCAGAGGGCCCCTGAACACGTCGAATGGGCCCCTAGACAGCACAGAGGGGCCCCTGGGCACGTCGATAGGGCGACAAAGCAACCAGCGCAGTCCCTTGCCAGGTCATAAGGGCCCCTGAGCAGGTTGGAGGCCCCTGCCGCAGTGGCGGTAGAAGAGAGGGGGGGGGGGCAGTTGCCCCCCCCCCAATCAGCCGAGGGGCGCTTTGTGTTTGGCAGGGGCTGCGGATTCCAAGGGAAAGCCAAGGCGAAGGGAAGCCAGGGAGGGCCTCTGGTCGCCTGAAGGGGCGCTCTGGCCGCCTGAGGAGGCACTCTGGCTGCCTGAGGTGCGCTCTGGCCGGCTGGGAAAGGGCGCTCGGGCCGCCTGAGAGGGGGTGCTCTGGCTGCTTGAAAGGGGCGCTCTGGCCGCCTGAGAGGGAGTGCTCTGGTTGCCTGAGAGGGGGCGCTCTGGCCGCTTGAGAGGGGCCGCTCTGGCCGCCTGAGAGGGGGCGCTCTGGCCGCCTGAGAGGGGGCGCTCTGGCCGCCTGAAAGAGGGCCCTCTGGCCGCCTGAGAGGTGGCGCTCTGGCCGCCTGAGAGGGGGAGCTCTGGCCACCAGAGAGGTACGCTCTGGCCGCCTGAGAGGGGGCGCTCTGGCCGCCTGAGAGGGGGCGCGCTGGCCGCCTGAGTGGGGGCGCTCTGGACACCTGAGAGGGGCGCTGTCCGCCTGAGGGACTCTTTGGCCGCCTGAGGGGTGCTCTGGCTGCCAGTATTTCAAGGCCTCATCTTACATGGATTTGAAAGGAAATAGTATCCGTTCACGAAAACACATGCTAATTTGGATCAATCAATATGCCAATCGCTTATATTTGATACACAAAAGCGTATACTTCAACAGACCATAATTTAGCAGACTTGTACATCGTGAGGTAGAAGCAGTCGATTGAAACCCTGGCGGATCTTTAGATACAAATATATTATTTAATGATCGGCAAGGCATTCCCTTTCGTTAGACAAAACGGTTGTTTATATCTACGCGAAGTTAAAGTTTCATCTGATTCTATCCAGTTTATGAAACACTTGTTTATGTTCCACTTCAAATCTTCTGTGACGTTTCACGCATCCCTATTTCAAAGCCAGGATGAACCATACAATATGCTACAAGCGCTTGGTGAAAACAAAAATTGGATCCGTTAGAATGGTTTTGTTAAGAACGCTTTTTTCAGCGTTCGTACGTGTTGTTGGAACGTCTTTTTATCCGTATATTTTTGGGATCCGTTGGAACGGTTGCGTTAGAACGTTTTTCTTTGCAGCCTTCGTACGTGTTGTTGGCACGGCTTTTCTTCGTATATTTTGACAATGCAAGGGGCGGAGCCGATGGGGCCGCATTTGGAAGCGTTCGTGCGTGGATCCGTTGGAACGTTTTTTCTTCTCTCGTTGGAACGTTTTTTTTTCTTCAGTGTTCGTACGTGTTGTTGGAACGTTTTTTCTCCGTATTTTTGACAATTTCAAGGGGTGGGGCCACACAAATACATCGGGAAACTTATTTACGACTTATCTGCGAGATGGTCTGGGGGTCCGGGGGTGGAGACAGCTCCCCCCGTAGGTCACAGCGCAGGGAGCGAATGCGAGCGGGTTGTTCTAAACGTGGGTCCCTGTGGCCGTAATTGCTGTAAAGTTTAGGTCAGGTTCGATTATGTTATAACAATTTTGTAATTACAATTTTGTAATCACAATTTTGTAATTACAATTTTGTAATTACAATTTTGTAATTACAATTTTGTAATCACAATTTTGTAATTACATTTTTTGCATTCCAATATTTTAATAACATATCGAACCCAGCGAAAATTAGTCTGCCTACACATTGTTATTCATCATGAAGGCATATAATGTTTCATCACTCTATCTTTTGCGAATATGTACCAAACTTCTATGAACAATCAACTCTCATTTGACAAAAAGTGCATTGAAATCGGCAGTTTAACTTGGCCCGGACGGCGAACTATTTAGTGTTCACGACTTATTAAAAAAAAAATATCATCAATTTCCAACAAACAGCTCTTTAATATATTACAGTGCCCACATGACACAATTATCTAAACCGTTTATTCATCATCAATCAATAAACGTTTCAGAAAACCGTGATGCATTCCGCAGATTAACTTGGCCAAGGATGGCGACGTATTTAGTGTATGCGATTTGTTTCATTGACCGATCAGGGACGTAGTAACGCTTCTTGGAGCACTTACTTCATTGCTGGCCCTATGACTTGTTTACAAATAACATTCAAACCAGAGATAGTGATGGATTATACTGTTCGTCACCATATGTTAGTACATATTTTTTAATTTCCCATAATTTAATTTTTGCAATAGAAAATGTTGTTATTTCACTTTTAAATTGAGGCACGATCAATTTGAAACCACACATGTGCAGGGGCGGATCCAGGGGGGGGGGGTAAAGGGGCCATCCCCAAAGGTCCTGATACTATGTTTTGCCCCCCCCCCCCCCCCCAACGGTCGGACGTACAGTTGTAAAAATTGCCTTTGCAGCAGTCAAAATCCAGCTATCCACAGTTCAAAATTTCAAATTTATCGCCGCTTCGCGGCATGACACAATGCACAATTGCTTATACAAATTCTGAAAATGGGGAAAAATTAATTAAGTGTCTGGCAGTCTCTCCTTGGCGGTACCTAATTGCTAGCCCCAGGGCCCATTCCTTCATAAAATATTAACTTTCAAGCGGGCTACATGTTTAGCTAGTCTGCTGAGTTCCGAAAAAAGGCGACGCGAACGCAAAGACGCGGACATCGGCACCCGGAAGCTGCTCCAGCGGTGCCCAGCTTGCTGGATCGAAGAGCTAATAGTGGGGACCAGGCCAGGACCATCTCCCCAAGCCATCTCTCCCCAGGCTCCTCCAGATCCACAGGGACCATTTATGCGCGGAAAAGTCGTTCTTCCCATTTGCTGCTTTCAAACTCTTTGCTCTGTTACTAGTTGTTTGTTACAGTTTGGTTCATATGTATACAGTTATTATTATTATATGTACTATTGAGCGCTGACTGCCACCGGTCATCGTGATTTACTATCCGAGGCTAATGTATATGAAAAACTACCTTCATTTAAATATTTTTCATCATATCGAGATGTGTAAACAGGAAAAGGGGTTACCTGAGGCTTGGCTCCACTCACGGTCTGGTTCCAATATTAAAATTTCGTTTTCCACGACCTAAAATTAACATTTTCACGCCGCTTCGCGGCGTCACATCGGTGGTCATCGTCATAACGAAGCCATCGTCATCGTCTTCGGTTCGTTGTAGCGGTGAATTGAATGGTATAGCATGTTTAGCTTCTTATTCTCTACAAGGCCCACCGCCTATGTGTCTGGGTCTTATCAGGCAGACCCGTAAAAATTTCGCGCCGCTTCGCGGCGCTAAATAACAAGTACCTACTAAAACATGAAAGAACACATTAAAAATGCTGCGAAGGCCATGAAAATACACCCATTAAAAATGGGCAATTTTTCTTTCGTTATTTTAGTCGACCCCCACACTCAAAAATGATCGGCGACGCCCCTGGGTACGGCTGACAATTGGCATAGTTCTGCTCAGTGTAAGGCAATGAGGCAATGTCGGAACAATAACAACTGCAAGCTGACGATCTTTCCTTTTTCGATATCCCAAAAGGTCGAAAAGCTTTAAAAAAAATCGCGTAGTTGCAAAATAAAGTGGGCCAAATCCGGGAAGAAATTCGAAATTGGAGTAGGCAATGTCCGCTAAAAACGGTCCCCCCCACCAAAAAAAAAATGGAGGCTGGATCTGCCCTTGTACATGTGTCACACAAAAATGCAGGTAAATAAATCAAAAGGTGAATATTCACTTTAATACATGCTTTGTATGTAATTTGTCCCAGGGAAGCGCCATTTACTTTGTACATCTCCATTCAGCTGAACGTTCCTAAAATTATGCATACTAGGATATAACCACGGTAAAACTATTAAATATGTTACTAATTTTTGGGACACAGTCAATGCACACGTGTGCACACTTACCGTTTCATATTTCAAACCTGTTTTAGCTTTATCAGAGCGCGCCCGCTCGGTCATCGCCCAAGCAGGCGATTTACTGGTATACTATTGTGGCCTAAGTCCGAGGAGATATCATTAAGCGCCTTTTTTTGTTGGGAGGGGCGCTTGGCCCGAGAGGGCGCCCTGGGTTTCTTTGCCCCCCCCCCCGCCATCCGAAAATACCTTCCGCCGCCACTGGGCCCCCTTTATAGACCAGATGGCCCCTGGGAAGTTAAAAGGGCCCCTGTGGAGGTCAGAGGGGCCCCTGACCAGACCAAAAGGGTCCCTAGGTGAGTCAGAAGGGCCCCTGAACATGCCGAATGGGCCCCTAGTCAGCACGGATGGACCCCAGGGCAGGTCGGAGGGCCCTCGGAGCATGTCGCAAGGCGACAAAGTAGCCAGCGCAGTCCCTTGCCAGATCGGAAGGGCCCCTTAGAAGGCCTAAAGGGCCCTGGAGAGACCAGAGGATTCCTAGAAAGTTCAAAGGGCCCCTGTGCAGATCGGAGGGGCCCCTGACCAGACCGAAAGAACCCCTGGGCGGGTAAGAAGGGTCTCTGAACATGCCGAATTGGCCCCTAGTCAGCACGGAGGGGCCCCAGGGCAGGTTGGAGGCCCCTTGAGCATGTCGGCAGGGCGACAAAGCAGTCAGCGCAGTCTGACCAGAAGAGTCGCTGTGCAGATCGGAGGGGCTCCTGGGCAAGTAAGAGGGGTCCCTGGCTAGACCGAAGGGGTCCCTGGGCCGGTCGGAAGGGCCCTTAAACATGCCGGATGAGTTCCTTGCCAGACTGGAGGGGCCCCTGGGTAGGGGAGGGGCCCCTGAGCATGTCGGCAGGGCGACAAAGCAGCCAGTGCAGTCCCTGGTCAGGTCGGAAGAACCTCTGAACAGGCCGAATGGGCCTCTTGACACACAATAGGGGCTTCTTGGAAAGTCGGAGGAATCCCTGGTCCGACCGGAAGGGCCAAAAGCACGTAGAGATCCCAGGTGAAGATGAATTACAAAGATGACTTAAGCCACAACAAAATATTAAAAGCGGAGCTTTCGGGTATATTGTAACACCGTTTGTCAGAGGGTTACAATATACCCGAAAGCTCCAATATTAATTTTTCTTGTAGAGTGACCCGTCTTTGTATTTTATATATATCACCCACTCCACATCATGTCTTTTCGCTTCGCGGATCCCAGATGAGTCCCTGAACAGATCGGATGGGCGTTGAAAATGTCGGAGGGGCCCCTAGACGATCTGAAAGGACCCTGGACCTTTCAACAGTAAGAATGCAGTTGTCCAGGGAATACACCTGCAAATTTTCGCGTCACTCCGCGGCGGAATTTAACTACAAATTCAATTATATGCAGGTTAGAAGAAGAAAAAAACTCGCCCCGTTTCTCGGCGCATTGATGTGCTACTCTGCGTGTTATGTTGCTACTTTCCTATATAATTGGGCAAAATAGTTCACTTTAACATTTTTTTACCGCACTTTTAAACGCACAATATAGCATTTTTAGAGGTCCGCACCATACGCAATGCGACGCATTGATGAGAAAGTATATCCAGGACATAAAACTCAAAATTTTCGCGCCGCTCCGTGGCGCATTTTCGTAAGAGTTCCAGGTCTTGAGCTTAACAAATATTCCAAGTTGGTATAGCAGATTCCAAACTGGTGTCGCTGGTTCCAAAGTTGATATGGCAGTTTGCTAAATAACCCTCATCTCTCACTTTTGTTAAAAATTGGTCTATAGAGTTATCTCTGGTCCTGAATTCAGCTGTGGAAATACTAGCTCGATCTGACCTCAGGTTTTGGAGTTATAGCCTCGGGCATTTTGTCAAGGTCACGCTGCAGAGGTATGCTTGTAGGCCAAAATAACGCATTTGACTTAACTAAATATAAAACATAATTATATGGCTGAATTAGCAATGAAACACAGGTTCTATTTCTGGGCTTTTTTGCGTGACCTTGAATGACCTTGAAACCGTGACCTCGTGACCCTTTTTTCGTTGACCTCGTATGACCCCGGGTACACCTCTGATTTCAATGTTTTACTTTGCAAAATACTCGTAAATAACCTAACAACGCAACGCAAAAATAAATAAAAAGCAACGCAAAGAAACGCAACCTAACAACGCAAAAAAAAATTAAAAAGGTGCGTTTTTCTCAAATTTTCATTTTTTCCGTCGTATACGTGCGTGTTTTCGAATAGGGCCTGTTACCCCTCCCCAAGGGGGAGGGGTAACAGGCGAATATCTACGAACCTATGGGACCGATTTGGGTGGAGTCTTCACCATTCGATCCGGCGTGGTAAACCACAGTGCAATTTTGAGTTTTATCCACTTTAGTCTGATCTAAGTGGACCAAATTGGACAAAAACCGCCAAAAATCGTTGCCGACAACGTCATACTCCAAAACTATGGGAGCTATTTGAGTGGGGTCTTCACCATTCGATCCGGCGTGGTCTAAGAATGTGCGATTTGGAGTTTTATTCATTTTGGTCTAATCTAAGTGAACCAAATTAGACTAAACCGCCAAAAACCGTTGCCGACAACGTCATACTCCAAAACTATGGGACCGATTTGGGCACTCTATTGGATTCGGCGTGGTCTAAGAAGGTGCGGTTTTGAGTTTTATTTATTTTAGTCTCATTTAAGTGGACCAAATTGGACCAAAACCGTCAAAAATAGTTGCAGACGACGTCATACTCCGAACCTATGGGACTGATTTGGGCGGAGTCTTCACCATTCGATCTGACGTGGTCTAAAACGGTCCCATATTGAGTTTTATCCACTTTGGTTTAATCTTTAAAAAAATCCATTTTGATACCAAAAACCGCCAAAAATCGTTACCGACGACGTCATGCTCCGAACCTATGGTACCGATTTGGGTGAGGTATTCACCATTCAATCCGTCGTGGTCTAAATGTTATTGTTTTTAGTTTTATCCACTTTGGTTCAATCAAGGTGTACCAAATTGGACCAAAACAGCCTAAAATCGTTCCCGACGTCATGCTCCGACCCTTTGGGACAGATTTGGGCGGGGTCTTCACCTTTCGATCCGTTTTGAACCACGCCGGATAGCTGCGTGGTGTTACTAGTCACCTTGGCCATGTGTATGCCAAAAATCGGGTCTCTAGCTGCAATGGAAGCTGAGATATCCGCCCGTTATCCCTCCCACTTGGGGGTAATTCGAAAACACGCACGCATATTGGCGGAAAGTATGGAAATTAGAGGAAAAACGCACTTTTTATATTTTTTGCGTTGTTAGGCAATATATTTACAAGTACTTTGCGATGTGAAAAATTTAAATCAGAGGTGTACCTGGGGTCACACGAGGTCAACGAAAACAAGGTCAACGAAAACGAAAACAGTCCGGCTGCGCGCGTCTCCGTGAGCGGACTCGCCGCCCTCGTGCGGCTCTCCCGCCCTTTGAGCCCCCTGTGCCTCTTCCGAGTGTGCGAACGAGTGAGTGTGACTGATGTGTGGAGTGATTATGAGAGTCTTAGGGCTGGAAAGTGATCGTTGATGTGATCATATCTGATTGTTACAGTGGTGGTACCGACGGACGCTCATCCTGCACCGAGACATCTTTCGGTATGTGACTCTTCTCACCATAGCCCGGCTGCTGATCATCGTGGCCTGTCCAGCTCCAAGCCTGTGGACTAAGTGTTAAACTGCTGCCATCCGCCCGGCGCATCAGTATCTGCCGGATGAGTGTCTCTGCAGAGGAGTTTGTCTCGTCCGGTAACTCGGCCTCGGATCTCCGGCTATGTGGGAGCGGCCGATCGTGACGTCACGTTGGGCCTGGCTCGGCCACCCGGTGCCCAGGCCACCCAGCACCAACTGCGGCTCGCCGGCGCTGTGCTCTACCTGGAACCTGACCTTGACCGAGCCGACTGCACCGAGCGCCCTCCGGCGCGGGATTCCCTGCCCGCCGACCGTGACGACACGCTCGTTCGAGGCTCTCGCGGCCAATCGCCGCGCCCCCCCCCCCCCCCCCCGACGGTCCGCTCTTCCCGGAGACTGACCTTGACCAGGAAGGCCGCGTGGGGCAGCCGCCGCCGCGCCGGTGAGAGCTTCCCAGCGCTCGGGATCAGCTGACTCTGACTGTGACCTTGACCGGTCGGGCCGCGCCGTGCGGCCATCGCCAGCGCGAGGTTCCCAGCGCCCGGGATCAGCTGACTGCGACCCTCACCGTGCTCGGCCGCCCCGGTCCCAGGTCGCTGCGGTTGGCGGGGCGGACGCCTCTGCCTACGTGTCGGAGACTGCGCCGGACCGGGTGGACACCACCGCGCCTCGGACGCGGCGAGACCGGCCGGCTCACCGCGGGAGACGCTCTTACGTGCGTAAGCGCGGCCTCAGGCGTCACCGAGGGGGGTGGACTGGAGCCGCCGGTCCCCGAAAGCTTAAGCTGTGCGCCTTAAACATCCAGTCGCTCAAGCCGAAAACTGCTGAACTTAGTGACGAGATAGATCGCTTCTCTTACGATTTTGTCGTCTTGTCTGAAACCTGGCTTAAACCCTGTACACCTAATAGGTTACTTGCCTTCCCTGGATACGCTATCAAGCGCTGTGATCGACCTTGGGCCCTTCGAGGATACGGTGGTGTTGCTGTTTTGTATCGTGATATATTTGAGCACAAGTCCATTGAAGTCCCAGAGCGGGCCAGTGATGTGTCAAAACTCGAAGCGCTTTGGAGTCTGTTTAAATGGGACAATAACCGTGCCATAGTTGCATGTTTGTACCGACCGCCGCGCCACACTGCAGCCGCCCTTCAGGCTCACTTCGATTGTTTAGTCACAATAGCCCCGTTTACATATCAATTTCAAAACAGTGGAGCATTGTCTACTAATAGTGGAGCATGAAGGTTTCTTTCACCATCACATGATCACGATTACGGCGCCAGTGCGTCAATTTACCGTCTGCTGTTATGTATCACATTGGTCGTATGGTTGTTGCAGACTAGGTATTGCCTTTGTTGGTGTTGTTTCCGTGGTATTATAAAGAATTCACGTCAGGTGCTGGTCGCGAAAATAAGTGGCCGCTAACTTGGCTAAAATAAGCTCCTCCCACGTTTCGAGCTGCATGACTTACGGTACAGTGCACGACACAGCGGGTCATATTTAGGCACAGCAAGCACTTCTTAGATGCCTGCAGCATGTACTATGCGGCATGCGAGCATATGTGCGACAAAATACTAATGACAGCGCCGGTTTATTGGTGGAACATTGTGTTATTGGTTGTGTTGTTGTATGGTACCGTTATGATACTTTCCGGAGATCTTGCAGCTCTAGTTGTTATTCGCGAAAAAGCGGCAACTGCCGTCGGAAAAAGTAAATCGGTTGCGCATATGGAAGCGTAGCAGTCTTCGCAAAAGCTGCTATGCTACCAAATGAAGGTCAAAATGTCGGAAGAAAAAATACTCCGCTCTGGCTGTTTGCGCTGTTAACAGTACTTATAAAGCACGATTTCGAATTAAAAGGAACCAAGATCACTCTTACACCATATTTGAGCAAATTTGATCAAATCTCAGTCTGGTGTAGTGGTGATATCTACTCAAACGAGCTTAATGGAAGATGTTCCACAATTAGTGCACAATGTTCACTATTTTGAAATTGCTATGTAAACGGGGCTAATGTCAAGCCAAGGAGCGCATAACACGCACAATTTAGCATATTTGACCTCATTTGACCTTGAAGATATTGACCTAGAGTCATGAAATGTTCACAAAACAGAGTTATCTACAGCACCTCTCTACCCTACAATTTCGTTATTGTGATTTTTCTGGGGCCGAGACCCCCCCCCCCTCTAGTGGGTGTAATCATCAGAGGCCCTCCAGGGGCGCGTATTAAGTCCCTGGGTTTGACCCCTACCACGTCCAAAGTGGCCCACCAGTCAGATTTCCTTAAAGGTTGCCCTGCAATAGCACCTGTGAGCAGTGTACGCATGTATAAGTTCAAATATTCATCTCCTACTTCAGACTAACTCAACTCTGAGATTGTGATGTCTACCAGTGAGGTGGGAGATAGAAGAAGAAGTGAAATACTACTCACGGGGACCGGCGACCAAAAGGACTGCAGGGCAGCTTAAGGTAAGGTTCAGCCTCCGAGCCGAGGGAAACATTCTTATCCCACTCTGTGTCATCGATTTTCCCGTCTTTTTCCTTGGGGGTATATACATCTTTGCCAGTTTCTCGACACCGGCAAAGATTGTGCGGACGTCAAAATTAAAGAATCCATACATATAAGAAATCTGAAACCCAACCTAAACATCATGACGAGCTCTTGGCCCCTCACACGATAGATATATCTCGCTGAACATACGAAGAAATTGCGGTTCTATCTATTTGGTGACTTATACAAATGGGACCCCCCCCCCCCTCTTCTATATTTTGGAATTAGGAGATAGTTATGATACGACGAGACATTACGGTGATATAATGACAAGCAATCATGATGTAAAATCGTATATATAGGCACTCGAATTTGGTCACGAAGCCTCAAATACTGCATTAATCATCATGGTGATGCTCTAGAGCGTGGTGGTAGTGATGCTCATGGTAATGCTCTAGATCATTTTTTTTGGGGGGGGGGGTGGGGTTGTTCTCTAGGTTCTTATTTCATAACGGCCCACGGACGGGAGGTCGGGTCGCATCGCGTTTTGAAGTCACCACATATAGTGATTTCAAGGGGTGAAATGACCTGGCCTTCCGTCTGTGGGTTGTTATGAAACACCGAGAAGTGTGAAGTGTATAGGTATGTGTGTTGTACATGTATTATGCGAGATTGAATATGAGAACCCCACCGCTATTCGAAACACCGAGAAGTGTGAAGTGTATATGTATGTGTGTCTGTACGTGCATTATGCGAGATTGATTTGAGTACCCCACCGCAATTTGGAACGTGCGCAAGCTGTGTGTTAGATTTTTCAAAAGCATGTACAAAACTCATCCTTGATAATGTGCTAGCCACGAAAGCTCGGATCTTTGCATTTAGTATATTTGGTATACAATAAAGATATTACTGCCATATTATGATCATATTTCTTCAACTTATTATTCTCACAATGGCATCAGCTATCATCTCACACATCAAAATATTTTTCCTTTCTTGGATATCATTACTAATACTTGACCCGATGTCCACTCTCTACACTTCGTAAACTGTTAAGTCAGCAAACATTATTTATCACACGGAAGCTAACAATTAACATTTTATTTTTCACCAAGCTCAAACTTCAAACATTTAATTTTGCTTGGGAAACATGCACAATTATGCATATGAAATGCAGTATTGAATGAATCTCAATAAAGCATTCATTCCGTTGCGCCGTCAAGATGTCTGCTCACCTGCACTGGTGACCAGACAGGAGGCTCCCAGAGCTATTGAAAACAGCAGCACGCCCAGAATCCGCTGGCTGGCAGGCAGGAGGAGCACCACGCCCATACAGCACGAGGGCAGCAGCAGACCTGTAACAGCGCCCAGCGTAATCATTGAAACGTACACCACTTGCATTCATTTATACCATGCGTGTGAATGAAGGTCACCGTACGTCATCACCTCATTCATTCTCGATTCGTTCGTTTCAAGTATACATTGCTGTCACTTCTGCATTGTATTCTTGTATATTTGTGTTCATTGGTAAGCGTCAGACATTCAATGACGACCAGACTATTTCTTGAAATAACCAGCTAGGAAGAGAATAAATGTAATCGCACAATACCTACGCGTTCGGCTAATACTTTCGGCCACTCCATCATTCCGCCATTCAGTTTGCGAAAAAAATGCAAAACACAAAACAAATTCAAACTCGAAACAAATCTTGCTCGTCTAAAATCAACCGATTCAACTTGCTGTCCTTGAATGAACAAACATATACCATAATTAGCCAAATTTGCCGAACTCCGAGCCTGTTTTCTTAAAATGATATTAGGAACACTGCGCGACATATTCTTCTTACCTATCATGGACATGATTTTTCTGCCGTTGGTTTTGGAGATGCCCTTCGTGACGTGCAAATATGCAAACGACTTCCCTCCGAGCACGACGAATAAGCACATGCACAGGCTGGGTATAGCCGAGAGAAAACCGTTCTGAAATTAAAGCATGCGAGCATATCGAAGTAATGGTCATTTGCCACCTCGTCAGATTTAACCATCCTGACATAATTCTTGCGGGATAACAGGCAGTTACAAATCGCAATACATGTTGTTGGTTTACTGTACATTATTGCGGCCAACCTATTGCTGGCTATGCTGCAGCTTTGCATAGCATGAGTTACGCTTGATGTCTCTGTATGGCTGTACTCTTTCAAATAACTTCAGCTGGTGCTTTGCTTTCTATCCTTCACTCAACCAAGTGAGAAGGCAATTGTCACACAATAGGCAATGTAAAGTATGTGTATCTGCTTAACTTTACCTCTTAAATGAACACACTTATGTTTATTGTGTCAAATTGACTCCTGCAGTTGCGCAATCATAACAGATATAATTCCGTGTTCATGACCTTTTCTACACTATTCCTTGCCATAGTTACGGAACTGTCACTTTGATATATATATATATATATATATATATATATATATATATATATATATACCTTTTGGATGTCAAATCCGAATCCTTCTTTCATAAAGGTCGGCAATGTGATGTTCATTGCAGCGAAGAACCAAGCGACCACCAAGTAGCTGAGGGAGATGATCCACACCTGAAGGTTGCTGAGCAGGGTCAGCAGCGACACTGGCTTCACCTGCAGAAACATGTAACTGCTTTAGCTCTGTTCTACGTGCTAAGTTATCAAAGTTTCTTTCCGTTAGGTCAGGAGCTGATGGTGAGAGCTGAAAGTTTTACCGGCGCACGGAATAAGGCGTATAACGTTAGAGTCCAGTATCCTGTACGGATCAGCTATGGTAAGGCAGTTACAGCCGCATATAATCGGAATATACACATTTTGATTCGAATATGACTGCTTTGTTCACAAGTTAATTGATGCTGTAAATCCCAGTCTGAGGATAGTTGCTGTTAATCTCCATTTAAATTCGACTTGTTCGCAGCAGAATTATTTTGAAATAATGTAGTTCAGTTATCATGAAGAGTGATGAATTAATCATATTCAATCGGGGTATAATATCTACGTTATCGACATTGTGAATCTAATCTATCTAACCCATTGCATGGAAGTTCCTAATAAACTATCTGTATCTGTATCTGTGAAACTTACCGACTCTTCTTTTGACCAGGATGTATCATTTTGTGACATCAAACACCTTTTCTCAGCGTCAGAGATGAACCGCATGTGTTGTGGTGATTCATTCAGGACGACACATGCCAATAAGGCCCACAGAGCCAGCCCCAGGCCTGTAGACACAACCATTAACATGGTTTATTATTTATAATAAAATCCAGCACAACATACTAAATGGTAACACATTATTACTATGTGGTAAAAGGGCAATGTATAATTCCTTCAGAATAAAGTAGTACATCTCTAGATCATTTCAATGCCTATGCAGCGCGATGCTCTATTTTCTAGTTATTTTTACATATATCTAACGCTGTAGTTTTATTGAGGCACCTAACATTTAATGCGCTACTGGATGGCCAGGCATATTCAATTCGAATCCCAGACCTTGACCCGATGAATCATGTATCACTTGACGCGACATTTGTGTCGCAACGTACCACAAGACCCAGGTACTCTTCCAGAAAATTAGGTAGTCACCCCAAATCCAAAACCTCACCCGACCCGTAGTAAATGGCGGTCCAGCCGCCGAGCAAGTCCGCCTGGCAGAGCATGCTGCTGAGCGGGAACACCGCTGCACTGCCCAGGTAGGTGCCGCTCCAGGCCAGACCGAACAACAGAGGAAACTCGCCCGCGCACGACCAGTTGCGGATGATCACGTTGAAACTCGGGAAAAATACAGACTGTGGGCGCGAGGAGCTTGGTGAAAGCAAGAGGCAATATTAACGTTACCGGCCAACACAAATATTTTAAAACACTGAGGATATGAGCGCGAAAATTGTGTCATTGTTTGCAACAATTATTCCGCAGCATCCCTGAGATCAGCTCGACAGTTCAAAAGTTATTGGCCTGACTTCTATTTAATTGGCGAGTTATTGACCTGACTTTTACTCTGACCTGTCTTCAAAATCCAACTTCTATTTATGCAGCATATGTATTTTAAATCAAACGTAATTGTTATAGTGATGACTTTGAATGCAGTGTTTTGTATGGCAACAGGACACATGCACTCAAGTGTCGTTGACCTGACTTTCGCCTGATGCTACCTATGTTGGAAACTAAAGCACCTGTCCAATATGTCGCGGGAATATTTTGGCTGCCGCCTTTTGTGTCGCGATACGATCATTCGTTTGGAGATAATGGTGGGCGAAGCCTCAATCAATGGTCAGTTGAGATAGGAAACCTCAGTATATCGCGCTACTCACCGCGGCGCCACCCTGCAGAATCCTCAGGACAATGAAGCTGTACCGATGCAGCCGGGTCAGCTCAGGCATCAGGGCCAGCAGTGCGGCCTGCACCAGCGCACTGGCGGCCAGCACGCGGTGGTTACGGAACCTGACGGGAACAACGTGGCAGCGAGTGTCACTCGGAACACACAGCTGCTCCTCGGGTGTAGATATTCTCCCTCTCCAGCTGGAAGAGGCCTTTCCGCCCAGACAGGGCGACATATAGGACCTGGCTTAAAATGGTGTTGGTTGAACTGTCAAATTGCATCTTAACTTGGAACCCGTCATTTATCCCACACAATCAGGCTAATGTACGTTCTCACCTATCTGTCATCCATCCGGCCGGAACCAGAGCGGCCACATATCCGTAGAAATAGGCCGACAACACGAGGCCTTGGAACGGCTTGTCCCACATGAACTCTCCCTGAGAACATAAAACGGTGTTGCCAGGGTTTCACTGGCTGCAATGGAACAATATCAAATTTACGGAAGATCAGAGTCAAAGGCGGTCAGAGTCAAAGGCCACTTCAAAGGCGGTCAAGTAAGACACTGACTTGAAAGCAATAATACCTCTTATAGAGAAGTCATAATGGCATTTACGCAACGTGCTGAGTTGAAAGACATTTGGCTGGCAATACAAATGGCTTTCTTGCGATACTATCTTTGAAGTGAACATCATGTTTCCCGCATGGCCAGGGACTGAGGGAAGTGATGCTGCATCAAGCAATCATCGTTTAAGCGAAATATTTTGTGATCAAGCCTGAACGAAAGAGATCAATACTGTCATGGGAGCGCAGTCCAGGGGCGGATCCAGGGGGTGGCCACAGCGGTCGCCCCACCCCCCCCCCCCCCCGCCAGAAGGGCGCCCCACGGGCTGTCTGTCGCCGGGCGCCGCCAGGCGCCCGGCGATGGACAGCCCGTGAGCACGCAGCGTCCCTATGGACCGCTTGGACGCCCTTTTGGGCGCCCTGTTGAAAGTAACTTACCGAGTATCAGGTCATATAGGTCATGACCTGGCCCTTTTGACCCGAGGCGCCCTTCCGGCCAGTGACGGCACCCTTCCGGCCAGTGACTGCGCCCTTTCTGCCATTGACGGCGCCCTTTCGGCCAGTGACGGCGCCCTTTCTTTGGAAGGCGCCCCTAAATTTGCCTGCGGCCACCCCTCCTAAAATATCCTGAATCCGCCCTTGGCGCAGTCTGTGACATTATGGGTGCACACTCGGGAAAAGCGGTTGAAATATAACTACTTGGCGGTAAGGTTACGGTTCTTCGTAGTTTGCATTTAAATGTTGACAAATCTGGACTGATCCCTGCTAATGCACTATTACCAGGGACTCATCTAACATGTTAACTGCGGGGGCAAAACCCCCGCAGTCACGGCTCCTGCCCCCCCCCCCCAGTCGAGGCAAAAAAAACGGCCACTGGGGGAGCAAGTTTGAACAGGTGATAATTGTTGACTAGATGTACATTTTAACTGCTATGTGCAGGTTATAGGCCATACGACCACATATACATACACATATATAGTTATATATACAATAGATCGTACATATTTTTACCAAATATTCATGATACACAAAGGAAATTGGAAGCAAAATGGTAGCAATGTGTCGGCAGCAAATAATGGCGCGCCTGCTCAAGGGCCATGGGTTTTTGGGGCCAAATTCAGTGGCGTATTTACAAACAGTTGTTGAGGGAGAGGGGGACAGGTAGCGGGCCACCAGCCGTCGAAAAGTTGTTGACCGAGAGGGGGAGGGGGTAGCAGGCCGTCAGCCGCCAGCCGAGGTTGTTGACCGGGAGGAGGATGGTAGAGCTGGCCGTCAGCCGTCAGCCGAGGTTGTTGACCGGGAGGAGGATGGAGAGCTGGCCGTCAGCCGTCAGCCGAGGTTGTTGACCGGGAGGAGGATGGTAGAGCTGGCCGTCAGCCGTCAGCCGAGGTTGTTGACCGGGAGGAGGATGGTAGAGCTGGCCGTCAGCCGTCAGCCGAGGTTGTTGACCGGGAGGAGGATGGTAGAGCTGGCCGTCAGCCGTCAGCCGAGGTTGTTGACCGGGAGGAGGATGGTAGAGCTGGCCGTCAGCCGTCAGCCGAGGTTGTTGACCGGGAGGAGGGTAGTAGAGCAGGCCGTCAGCCGTCAGCCGTCAGCCGAGGTTGTTGACCTGGGGGAGGATGATAGAGCTGGCCGTCAGCCGTCAGCCGAGGTTGTTGACCGGGAGGAGGGTAGTAGAGTTGGCCGTCAGCCGTCAGCCGAGGTTGTTGACCGGGAGGAGGATGGTAGAGCTGACCGTCAGCCGTCAGCCGTCAGCCGAGGTTGTTGACCTGGGGGAGGATGGTAGAGCTGACCGTCAGCCGAGGTTGTTGACCGGGAGGAGTATGGTAGAGCTGGCCGTCAGCCGAGGTTGTTGACCGGGAGGAGGATGGTAGAGCTGGCCGTCAGCCGTCAGCCGAGGCTGTTGACCTGGAGGAGGATGGTAGAGCAGGCCGTCAGCCGTCAGCCGTCAGCCGAAGTTGTTGACCGGGAGAAGGATGGTAGAGCTGGCCGTCAGCCGTCAGCCGTCAGCCGAGGTTGTTGACCTGGGGGAGGGTGGTAGAGCTGGCCGTCAGCCGTCAGCCGAGGTTGTTGACCTGGGGGAGGATGGTAGAGCTGGCCGTCAGCCGTCAGCCGAGGTTGTTGACCGGGAGGAGGATGGTAGAGCTGGCCGTCAGCCGTCAGCCGAGGTTGTTGACCGGGATGAGGATGGTAGAGCTGGCCATCAGCCGAGGTTGTTGACTTGGAGGAGAATGGCAGAGCAGGCCGTCAGCCGTCAGCCGTCAGCCGTCAGCCGAGGTTGTTGACCGGGAGGAGGATGGTAGAGCAGGCCGTCAGTCGTCAGCCGAGGTTGTTGACCGGGAAGAGGATGGTAGAGCTGGCCGTCAGCCGTCAGCCGAGGTTGTTGACCGGGAGGAGGATGGAGAGCTGGCCGTCAGCCGTCAGCCGAGGTTGTTGACCGGGAGGAGGATGGTAGAGCAGGCCGTCAGTCGTCAGCCGAGGTTGTTGACCGGGAGGAGGGTAGTAGAGCTGGCCGTCAGCCATCCGCCACTGTACGTCCCCCCGCCCGCTCCAGGGGGGGGGGGGGGGGCCCTGGGTGCGTTACTGCCAATGCCCATGCCCTTTGGTTGTGAAAACATCATGTGATGCTGAGGGAGGTGTATTGTAATTTGTAGGTGTCCGCAGTCCGAGATGACGAAGTTTTTTTACCACGTATGTTCTTCTCATTTGGAAGCTTCATGCTTCTGCTTTCTTTGTAGACTATTGTGACGAACGTTGAACCCTGTTGAATTTCGTCTTGGCGGCTTCGGGAAAAGGAAAAGGTTTCGGAACTGGAAAGGAGTTAGGTTTGATTATCTGCTATTTTAAATCTATGTGATTCCGGATTCGATAAGTCGTAAGCGTTTGCACTTCATGTCTTTGCTAATTGCTCAAGTAAAAACTTGCATTGAATCAGTACTAAAGTTTATAACCTGACCTGAACCAGTTATGCGTAAGCGGTAGGGGCGTCCCCACAAAACTGAGCGAGGGGGCCAACCAGAGGTGAGAGAGAACCCCGCCCCTGTGTGTAGGGGGGGGGGGGGGGGCTGGCGTCATAGGGCTAATGTTAAATTCCTGCGAAACCTAGGGTGCCGGAGACGGTTTCGAGCGAACCTGGGGGTGCCCAGCCCCCGGGCCACCCCAGTGCGACGCTCCTGATAAGCGGTAAGATGAAGAGATCGGAAGCAATTAATCGACAGGTACTATTCTATGACATTCAAAAGGGAATTATGTTTACATGAAACACACAGTAGTCGTGTTTACATAGCAATAATGAAACCTCCCCTATTAAGGGAGGAGGATGGATGAGGTTAAAACGCCTATCGCAATATTGAGGTAAATCGCCATTAGATCAAAATTTTACCTCGAATGGCATGACCTGAAGATCTGAAAATTACGCCTTCGATGTAATTTGACCCAAGGAATCGATTGCGACCACTTTTGAGCAAATTGGACTTTAACCCGCGCCGCGCTGGGGGGTATATTTTACCCCCCCCCCCCCTCCCGGATTTTCCTATAGCTTCAAAAGGGCACTGTATATTAACGCGAAACTTTCATTACCTCATCCGGCATCGATTTAACGTCCTCCTAGACATTTTTAAGAACATCGGTGGAGAAGTTTTTGAGCAAATAACGTTTTAGTGACGTCATGTCACGCCATTTTTGGTCCAAAATGGACGAAAGTTTGATCGATGATAGAACAGCGAGTATTGAAGAAAATTGCAAACCAAAAACGCCAAAAAGAAGGAAATGACATTCTCTACAACATGGCTATCTCGGATTGGTAAAATATTGGTTTTCTGACCCCAATTTTTTTTCTTTCAAAGTTTACAAAATCAAAAATGTTAAGATTTAAAAAAAACGGACTATATGTCAGAAAACCACCTCTAATGAGTGACTGCCAAATCGCAAAGAAATAAGTTTATTTTTGACCACCAAATGACTAATAAAGTGTTCAATTTGATGGACGCATTTGTTAAAATCGCATATTTTGACATTTTTAGACATCGTACACAAAAACAAATTGCAACATTGGATTTCTGTGACAAAGCTGGACCGTAAACATATGTCGTTTATTGCAAATGTTGGATTTCAAAATTTGACTCTTTTTGCCTGATATTGACCTGACCTTGAGGTCAAATGTCAAAATAACCATTACTATTGGATTCTACGTCTGAAATCACCCATGAGACATGTGTCACATGGGTTTCATATTACTTTCGCACATTCTGACCTTTTGTGACCTGACGTTGACCTTAACCTGTACTTAGTACGAGATTCATACTCAACCAGCACCTCTCCTTATATTTAGAAGTGTTTTGGCAGAGTTTCGGCGCGCTGCTGTTGATAATCCGGTCTCTGCAGCCAATAATCCGAAACAGATGGTTTTGTCCTTTGACCTGACCCTGACCTGATATGTGACATTTTAAAGAGAATTTCAAGGATTCCTTAGAATCTTGCCATCGAGAGCTTTCGATCGCCGCCTAGCGCGTCTCGCTGCAATTATTGGTTCGGAAGATAAGATGGGGGGTAAAATTTACCCCCCCCCCCAGCGCGGCGCGTTCGGCTGGAGACCCCAGCGCGGCGCGGGTTAACTTTAGGCTCTAGCGCGTGTCAACACTTTGACCTGAACTCTGACCTGGAAGGTCAACCGCTATCGCAAAATGGACCTCATTATACTGCTGTGATATCAAATACAGATGCCTTACAATGAACCTTTCATACACTATTAGAGAGACCAGTTTACTCAGGCCAATATTTGCCCACACATACAAATATACAGTAGCAGAGTAGGAATAAGCAGCTGAAGAAGAAAATAACATATATTGCTGTAGTCGGTATTGGCTATAGTACTATTGGCTACAAAATGCACCCTTAAAATATCTATCGCGACAAGATGTCAGCATGCAATAAGACCAAGTCCCTCCAGGGCGAGGGCTCTGGTGATACCTGGCAATTGCCTTATTATGCTTCATGCCTGAAAGAACTAGCTTAGATCAGGACATTCTTTCAGGCCAGCATTAGCATTATGACTCTAAGAAAAGAGTTTGCCCCACAGCTCTGTGATCACTAAAGAGCGCTTTCGTATCGACAGTTCTCGAAGGCCGTCTGAGGACCCTATTCAGACCAGCACAGGCCCCCAGTCCCGGCAAGGGCCCTTTTTTCCAAGTTGCCACCCCCTTTCCCCCAAAGGTCACCCCCTTCCCCCCTAAGGGATCCAGTTTACACTAGATAAAATGGGATTCCCTCAAGCTTTAACATTACGTGTCTATGGGCGTTGCATGGAAAGAATCGAGTTAGAAATATCTTCGACTGCACCCCCCTCCCCCCTCGGCAGGTGAAAAGGTACTGTGGCCCCTCCCTGAGAAAAATACTGGCTTCGTGCCTGGTTGCGATGCTTAATTTTATTTAGTAAGCAAAGGGCCATTTTTCTGGCAAGGGCCCTTTTGCTGGCAAGGGCCCTTTTGCCAAGTTGCCCCCCCCCCCCCCAAAGGTGAAGGCTGCGACCGCCCCTGGTCAGCCGTCAGCCGAGGTTGTTGACCGGGAGGAGGGTAGTAGAGCTGACCGTCAGTCGTCAGCCGAGGTTGTTGACCGGGAGGAGAATGGTAGAGCAGGCCGTCAGTCGTCAGCCGAGGTTGTTGACCGGGAGGAGGATGGTAGAGCTGGCCGTCAGCCGTCAGCCGAGGTTGTTGACCGGGAGGAGGATGGTAGAGCTGGCCGTCAGCCGTCAGCCGTCAGCCGAGGTTGTTGACCGGGAGGAGGATGGTAGAGCTGGCGGTCAGCCGTCAGCCGAGGTTGTTGACCGGGAGGAGGGTAGTAGAGCTGGCCGTCAGCCGTCAGTCGTCAGCCGAGGTTGTTGACCGGGAGGAGGGTAGTAGAGCAGGCCGTCAGCCGTCAGCCGAGGTTGTTGACCGGGAGGAGGGTATAGTAGAGCAGGCCGTCAGCCGTCAGTCGTCAGCCGAGGTTGTTGACCGGGAGGAGGGTAGTAGAGCTGGCCGTCAGCCGTCAGCCGAGGTTGTTGACCGGGAGGAGGATGGTAGAGCTGACCGTCAGCCGTCAGCCGAGGTTGTTGACCGGGAGGAGGATGGTAGAGCTGGCCGTCAGTCGTCAGCCGAGGTTGTTGACCGGGAGGAGGGTAGTAGAGCAGGCCGTCAGCCGTCAGCCGAGGTTGTTGACCGGGAGGAGGGTATAGTAGAGCAGGCCGTCAGCCGTCAGTCGTCAGCCGAGGTTGTTGACCGGGAGGAGGGTAGTAGAGCTGGCCGTCAGCCGTCAGCCGAGGTTGTTGACCGGGAGGAGGGTAGTAGAGCTGGCCGTCAGCCGTCAGTCGTCAGCCGAGGTTGTTGACCGGGAGGAGGGTAGTAGAGCAGGCCGTCAGCCGTCAGCCGAGGTTGTTGACCGGGAGGAGGGTATAGTAGAGCAGGCCGTCAGCCGTCAGTCGTCAGCCGAGGTTGTTGACCGGGAGGAGGGTAGTAGAGCTGGCCGTCAGCCGTCAGCCGAGGTTGTTGACCGGGAGGAGGATGGTAGAGCTGACCGTCAGCCGTCAGCCGAGGTTGTTGACCGGGAGGAGGATGGTAGAGCTGGCCGTCAGTCGTCAGCCGAGGTTGTTGACCGGGAGGAGGGTAGTAGAGCAGGCCGTCAGCCGTCAGCCGAGGTTGTTGACCGGGAGGAGGGTATAGTAGAGCAGGCCGTCAGCCGTCAGTCGTCAGCCGAGGTTGTTGACCGGGAGGAGGGTAGTAGAGCTGGCCGTCAGCCGTCAGCCGAGGTTGTTGACCGGGAGGAGGGTAGTAGAGCTGGCCGTCAGCCGTCAGTCGTCAGCCGAGGTTGTTGACCGGGAGGAGGGTAGTAGAGTAGGCCGTCAGCCGTCAGCCGAGGTTGTTGACCGGGAGGAGGGTAGTAGAGCAGGCCGTCAGCCGTCAGCCGAGGTTGTTGACCGGGAGGAGGGTAGTAGAGCTGGCCGTCAGCCATCCGCCACTGTACGTCCAGGCGTTTTTTTTTTTTTTGGGGGGGGGGGGGGGGTCATGGTTTCGGGACCTTCGGTGGGTTGCCATTGCCCCTTACCCCCCCCCCCCCCCCCCCAGGTCCCGTTGTCCCTCTCCCCCAGGTCCCGTGACCCCTTGCCCCCCCCCCCCCTGGATCCGCTCCTGCGCCTGCTCATCACCGCTCCCACAAGTATCAGTTGTCTTGCTCTGCATGTGCCAGCCATGTCCCCCTCGGATATGACTAGGTCACCTGAGGAAGAAGAAAAAAAAACGCCTGGTTCCGTTTCTTTTCTTATCAGCGGTGTTAGTCGGCGGGATGGCGGATATATGAAAATTATTGAGGAAGAAGGTAAATATGTTGTACATTTCGTCTAAATAATGAACGTAAAAGATGTTGTGGAGGCAGTGACCCTCGCTGGACTGGGAGTTGGCGGCGCAATTTCCGTGAGGCGCTGGGTTCGGGCTTAGTGTCGTTGCGCTAGCGATCACGCCGAACAGCATGGTGACGGATAGAGTTGTCTCACATTTTAACAGCGTGAGGTCTCACCACCGGCTGAGAATGTCGGATGAGATTGTCAATGGCCGCATACTGGTGGCACTGAATGGCGTTGGTACCGCCGCGTTCGACCCGAGGCCGGTCGTGGGAAAATTCCTGTCGGTGTAGGACAGGCGGGATGGCGCGCCCAACCCTGGTGTGTATACCTACCGAGCGGGGTTCCGTGCGAAAGTTCTTCCGCAACGAGGGAAATGTATAAAAGACGCGATAGAGGGCCGTTCATTTAATACATAGAGCGAGAATCGCCAAATCACGCGCCCAACCCTGCTTTGTATGCTGAGCGGGGCTTTGTGGAGAAGTTCCTTCGCAACGAGGGAAATATGTAAAGACGCGATGGAGTGTCGATCATTGAATATATAGAGCGAGAAGTACCACATGTGTGAGATTAAATATATGTTGTCAAAAAAGTAGAACGAAGTTTACCCTTATGCTCATATTTATAGGATAAAAAACAAAAGAAAACCCATTTTCCTTGTGTTTGATTTTATTTTGTTATTTAACCTATAATATGTGCATAAGGTTAAACTTTGTTCTACTTGTTCTAATAATTATGCTCAGAATAACGTTTGAAACAATTAAAACGTATGTTGTTAAGATATGTACGTTTTGTCTTGTGTGCAATATGTGTTCTATCGAATACTCGATAAAGAACTATAGTTAGACCGTACAGACGACAAACTGCTGCTGTATATAGGCGCCAAATGACCATTTGTGGTCGGCACGCTCGAAAAAAGTGACAACGTAAAAATTTATGGTATTAAAGGGACATTCCCACCTTAACATTAGTTTTGAGTTGAGATAGCCATGTTGTTGGATTTGCTTTGAAATTAAGTACGGTAGCAGTCAAAACAACCACATAGGTCTATTCGAAAAGAAATTCGAGCTTGGTCTTGACAATTGTAACAAATAAACCCCACGTGTATTTTAATAGGGGTTTAAAGCAGATGACGTCGTCTCTCTTTACCCAATGGTGATGATAGTCGACTTGTTTTAAGGTAAACCTTGGAGATATTTACGCGTTTCGTTTCTCGATCGCTGGGTGTATTTTATTTACCGTGGGTTATATCAGAATAACTAGACTTCTCAGGGCCTATTTTAAGGGAAAACCACTGGGGGGGGGGGGGGGGGGGGGGGGCAAAAAGGTACCCCCATTTTTGGGGGGCATCTTTTTGTGGCATAAAGGTACCCCCATTTTTCCCCTCCGCGAATTTGGACCGGTGTTCTTATTTTGGTATTCGAGCTTATGAAATTCACTTCTCGAATTCACAACAACAACACAAAATGTAGACATTTTCCCGAGAAAAACATAATTTTTTTGGGGGGGTAAAACCCTCAAAATCACAAATCCGAGATAGCTATTTGGAAGAAAATGTCATTTCCTTTCTGTTGACGTTTTGTATTTCCAATGTGCTTTGAAACTCGATTTGTTTACGATTTTTCAAACATTATTGTTTTTCCACCAAAAATGGCATGATGACATCATTAAAACGTTATTATCTCCCAAAATGCGGCATTAATTTCATTGAAATTTAGTGAGAAGACGTGGAATTGATGCCGTATAAGGTTCTGAAAGTGTCGCGTTGATATCTATCACAGTTTTAAAGTTATTGAGAAAATCCGGGAGGTGGCAGATTCTGCCCCCCCCCCCCCCCCCCCAGCGGGGCGAGTGTCACCGGGGCTGCTTGAATTGCATCAGGTGCAGGGGCGGATCCAGAAAATCTTCGAGGGGGGTCATCAATTGCAGTGGTGTCCGTACCTATACCCGAATCTGAAAACTCAACGGAATTGGTCCACTATATTTTGAGGGTGCCCCTATTTCATTTTGTTTTATCGACAACGTTGGCTATAGGTATTTGCAATATCAGTCGTACCGTTTCTATCATTTAAAGTGCCGAGGATGGTGCTAAATATATTATTTGCACATTCAAGGGCGGCCCAAGACAGCTGATGAAGAATTGACCAAGAGGAAAGTCGAGGTTCGTGACCAGGGGAGGGGGGGGGGGGGGGGGGGGAGGGGAGGGGGGTTGGAAGCTGTTTTTACGAGCAGTAAATCTTAGGCATGCGATAAACTATTATTGTGCCGCGAAGCGGCTCCAAAATTTGAGGTTTTGAGCGGGCTGGAGAACTGATTTTTGCTATTGGAACATGCAGGGTCAAAATGAGGAAATATGTCTGAGCAAAAGATGGTGTCAAAAGACATGTTACCCCCCCCCCCCCCATTTAAGGTCATGGCCCCATATCCCTCCTCCTGCGGCCACCAGTGTGTACAGTTTATATTAAACCCTTTTGTACTGGAAAATAAAACTGATTGATCTGTGCCGCGTAGCGGCGCGGATTTTTTTGCTTTATTTTTTTTTTGTCTGGATAACTAGGCCCTAACAAATCGAAAGGTTTTATAATCTATATGTATCAGCCCAAGGGTGGCCCTCAGGGCCCCTCGAGTCCGATACGTTGTTGCCTCTGGTATAAAGGCACGTTGGTTTTGTGTCGCATGTCGCGTCACGTTCCGGCCATTGTTCGGAAAGTCAAGTATCAGTCTATTGTTTATGCTAGTCAGCCTATGGGCGTTGGATGGAAAGAATCGACTTCAGAATGCCTCCGCCCCCCCCCCCCCCAACTTTCGGAAGGTGGTGGTGCCCTTGCAGGGCAGTAGTTTCTGAGATAGAAATACGTGGTGCATACGTGCGCACGTTCAGAAGCACCCCACCCCTGACTTGTGGGAAAGTGGCGGCTGATAGATCCCTAACCAGTAACCACACACCAAATGTGAACACAATCTGCTCAGCAGTTGCCCTCACCCACTCCAGATTGTATGGCGACGTTCCTGATCCAACAGCCCCCGATCTCTCCCACTCTGCCGCCAATGGGCAATTGATCAAAGTATATTGAAATTCAAGATATTCCGGAAATAATTTAAAGTTGCTTATTTTGGCTGGGGAAATACTCAAACTTAGGAATATCATGACATTTGCATTGGATTTGTATACATTTATCACCAGGTAAGCATATTTTATTTTAATTGAATACCTATCAAGCGAAAAATGACATGGAAATACTGAAATAAGGGTGGGCAACATTTCTTGACTGGGGGGGGGGGGGGGCAAAACGGCTCACTGGGGGGGGGGGGCATTTGCCCCCCCCCCAGTTAACATGTTAAAAATAGGCCCTGAGACTTCTATAAAGTGAAACTCTAATGCAATTTTCAAACGATGCCAAGAATTCGATGTGTGGTATGTGGAGCTTTCAGTGACAAGACTTCGGTGGTCAAGTGAGTGCGACACAGTTTACCTGGTACCTGCTTGTATTTGAATCACCAGAATTGTCTGACAAAAATTGTGCCAAACTTTGGTAGCGTAAAGGATTTATCTATAGCTCTATTTAGCTCAATAATGACGTCATTAACCCAAATTTTAAAAACTTAATTATTATAAATTGAGTGAAGTTTTCGAGAGAAAAAATATCACCATCGTTTTCAGCAGCACTTACTTCATATTTTCGGGTACAACCGGCGTATATTTGACAACTTTCAGAAAGGTGTCAATGTCCCTTTAAGTGGTAGTTTATGTAAGTGTTGTTTGGGGGCTGGAAACTGATAATGATTCATGAGCATGAAATGAGCTGTTGGTACGTCGATAGCTTCAGGCATGTATACAACATCTGAATTTAAAGGCAAATGCAAGAATCTGGCAAATTCACATATAACATATTTTATTAATATTACTGCCCGTTAGGAACGATATAAATTGACTGTGGAAAACCCAGAGTAAGTGTGACTGTTCTTCGACAAGAACATGTGAAATGAAACAAGTCATGTCAAGCCTGCCCCCTCCCCCCCCCCCCAGTCAAATTTCCTTAGACGAGTCCCTGACTATTACCCAGCGAAAACACAGCCATTCAACGATTACAGACCTCGTACGACGCCGCCCCAGCTGGTCTGGGAGTCAGAGTTGTGGAGTTGGATGTCTCGGTCTGTCCATAAGACGTGTGCTCCTGCGCCATGCACAGAATGGCGAAGTTGGTCTGTGCGCGAGCGATCATCAGCGCCACTCCTCCCAGGGTGCAGAGCAGGGTGGTCCGGAGGCGCCACGACTTCAGCAGACCACCTGCATGGTTATAGGCCAGCGTGTCTGACATGCGATAGTGGCTACTATACGACGCTACACGTGGCAATAGCCCAATAATTGCCTACGTCAAATGACTAAGGACTAAAGAAATGTATACGCAACGTAATGTCATTTTCTGAAGTTACGATTTACGATTTAATTGGGAATACTGGATCGATAACTTTAACGATATTCAATCACAGAGCACAACAGTGACTTAGAACTCACATGGTGCTTGAGACACGGCTTCTTCTTGCTTTGCTCGCTGTGGTGTCGCCATTTTGTGCGCCCAACACTCAATGCAGAGGTGCAGCTCACAATCTTGTTTGTACTCGCACCAAGTTTAGTGTTTACTCTGGTAGTGGCAATGGAGTGGACCGAATCTCACTGGCAATCACTGTTCGAATCTCGGCACGTCATCCGCCAATGTCGAACTGTGGGATATACCATGAAACAAATTACCTAACTAAGCGCGTATACCACAACTAACGCCGTCGCAGCAGCACCACACCACATTACGGCTGCGGGGGTCAGGACTGACAGCGGGTCTGGGCACTGTAACTGCGCCTGGTGTGCCTCTAGCCCGTCTCAAAGGTCGTGCGTAAGTTGTCACTGAAGCCTGTTCACGGACCCTGCGGTTGGCTGCGGTTCGGCGGTCAGCAGTGGTCGGCAGCCGGTGGTGTAACTAAAAGTGGGGATGGGGGGAATGGTATGACGTTACACGGCCGCGGTTGGCTGCGGTTCCGGCGGTTGGCACGGAACAACCGCAGAATGAAATGTCACGAAGTGGCGCGTCGCGGCATTCAGTGTTCAAGAGACGCCTGCTTGTGATGACGCATGAGGAAAGGGGCGGGGCTAGAGCCTGCTGGAAACTGCCGAACCGCAGGTGACCGTGAACAGGCCTCAGCTGTGGCTGTGGTGACGCCAAGGTTAGCACCACGTGACCGTTGTGACCGAACCCAGACAGGGTAGCTCGTTGGCTCGCCAGCCGTGTCAGAGAAACAGGGCGACCCGTTTCCAAAATAAGTATCCATTTTTGTATAACCGAATAGTAAGCAATGTAATATGAAGTTCAGCCGGCGCTGCAGTGTGCGGAAGTCGCCTCCTGACGGCGCACTCGCGCACTGTTTAGGAGTGATCTATAAAATGCACTTTTCCGAAAATAAAAATAAAAACACTCAAAACCTGTTCCACGGATCTAAATGGGAGACTTGGCACATCGCTTTTGGTCCTCCTTTCCAAAAAAACTACCCACCTCGAAACACAAATGCATTAATAGCAATGGCAGGACGCCACAAAGTGGTCGTTCGTCCCTTTATTTATTCTCAATAACTTCCGATCCGCTCCAGTGACATCGATAAAGTATTCTGGTTTGTAGTGGCCCATTTTAGCATCTGAAAGGCATATTTTGAACTAAAAGGGTCCATTCTGGCCTATATTTGTTTTCAAGGTCAAAAGGGCCCACCAAGGCTTGAGGGGGCCACTTAGGCCTGAGGGGGGCCTACCAAAGCATGGGGGGCCCACTTTGCTACGTGGTCCCCTCCTTGACCGAATCCTGGATCTGCCACTGACGGTCATAATATAACTGCTTTGAGCCAGATACAACATGGCTCAGGAAGTCAGAATGGACCCTCAGGAGGTCAGAACTGGCCGACTGGATGCCAGAGTGGTCTTCTGAAAAGCACAGAGGGGCAATCTGGAAGCCAGCTGGGTCCTTTGAAAGGCAGAAGGACCCTCTGGAAGCCAGATGGGCCTCTGGAGGTCAGAGCGGGTCCGCTGGAGGTCAGAGTAGGCCCTCTGGAGGCCAGAGTGGGCCTCATGGAGGCCAGAGTGGGCCTCATGGAGGCAAGAGTGGGCCTCATGGAGGCCAGATGTGTTCTCTGGAACCTAGGGAGCCCTTGGCTGGTCTGGAAATGCCCAGACTCTGGTCTGAGGCCCCTTTCAGGCCCCGCCCTGGGACCCCTCAGGCTGGGACCAGGGGCCATCTTACCTGGTCTAGGGCCCTCAGACCAGAATTTGGGCACTCCCAGGCCAGCCAAGGGCTCCTTAGGTTCCAGAGGACCCATCTGGTCTCCATGAGGCCCACTCTGGCCTCCAGAGGGCTTACTCTGACCTCCAGAGGCCATCAGAGCCTCTGGAGGCCTCTCTGCATATCAGAGGCCCATCTGGCTTCCAGATGGCCCTCTGTGTTTTTCAGAGGACCACTGTTTGCCTTCCAGAGGGCCAACTCTGGCATCCAGTGGGCCAGTTCTGACCTCCCGAGGGCCCATTCTGACTTCCTGAGTCATGTTGTATCTGGCTCAAAGCAGTTATATAATGACCGTCAGTGGGAGATCCAGGATTCGATCAAGGAGGGGACCACGTAGCACAGTGGGACCCCAGGCCTTGGTGGGCCCCTCAGGCCTTAGTGGCCCCCTCAAGCCTCGGTGGGCCCTTTTGACCTTGAAGATAAATGTAGGCATGAATGGACCCTTTTAGTTCAAAATATGCCTTTCACATGCTAAAATGGGCCTCTACAAACCAGAATGGGCCCTCTTCAAGTCAGAATGGGCTATCTGGCGGTCAAAGTGGACCCTCTGGAGGCCGAAGTGGCCCCTACAGAGACCAGAGTGGGCTCTGTGGAGGCCAGAATGGGCCCTCTGGAGACACTGGCGGATCTACGGTTCAAAAATGGGGGGGGGGGGGGCTAAAATTTCGCTCCGCTTCATCAGTAAAAAGTTGTTGGCGGGGGGGGGGGTGGAGTCGGGTCGTCAGCGCGAAAAGAAGTTGTTAAGCGCGTGGGGGGGGGGGGGGGGGGGGGGGTGGAGTGGGGGGAGTTGTCGGGTCCTAAAAGCGAAAGTCATTGACCGGAAGGTGGGAGGAGGAAATTTTTTCCTAGTTACCGGTAAAACGCCTTTTTGGGCAATGACCGAGCGGGCGCTCTCTGGTAAAGCTAAATTAAGTTGTATTAAATTGTTGATGATCTCCTTTCTAGAATCCGCCAAAAAGGGAGTACGTCCTGAGCGCTGCATGCTTTAGCGTATACATTAATGCTTAGATCAATACAGCCATTTTTTATCAATAATTATTTTGGTTAATTTCGACGTTTGCGTGTGCCACGTGCTGTGGTTCCATCCCTATCAGAACACATCATACCAAAAACAAAATTGATTTGACGGTCCTATCAGTGTATAGCGCCCTGGTCCTATCAAATGGTGAAAACCCGATCTCAATCGAAGCAGTGGTTGCAAAGTTATTAGCTTCCGAAAAGCGTCTGTACGGCCGTGACGGGCCGGTTCGGGCCGGGTCGGGCCGGGTCAAATGTAAATTTGTTACCGAGCGGGCGCGAAGCGCCCGAGAAGTTTCTCATCAACTTACTAGACAAATTAACATTTGACCCGGCCCGACCCGGCCCGACCCGGCCATATAGACACTTTTCGGAAGCTAATAACTTTGCAACCACTGCTCCGATTGAGATTGGGGTTTCACCATTGGATAGGTCCATCAAATCAATTTTGTTTTTGGTATGGTGCGTTCTGATAGAGGTGGTACCACAGCGCGTGGCAGTTGGCACACGCGAACGTCGAAATGAACAAAAAACCTTCCAAAAATGATTATTGATAACAAATTGCTGTATTATTATAAGCATTAATATATACGCTGAAGCATGCAGCGCTTAGGACGTACTCTCTTTTAGCGGATTTGAGAAAGGAGATCATGAACAATTTAATATAACTGAATGTTGGCATGCATTGAGGCCTGGCAATTTCTCTGGAGGACTAAAACCAGTAAGACGCCGTAGTCGGCGATGGACGAGCGAGCGCGAAGGAAATGTATGGGGAATTTCAACTCGATCGGGTAAGTAGTTTCTGAGATAGAAAACAAAGTGCGCACTTGCACACGTGCAGAGGCACCCACCTTTAACTTATGGGGAAGGGGGGTTGAGAGGTCCCTAACCACACACCAAATTTGAACACAATCGACTCAGCCGTTCCAGAGATATAGAATAGGGGTGTGCACGTGCGTACGTGCGCACGTGTAGAGGCACCCACCCCTGACTTGTGCGAAACTGGCGGATGAGAGGTCCCTAACCACACACCAAATTTTAACACAATCGGCTCAGCCGTTCCTGAAATATAGAATAGGGGTGTGCACGTGCGCACGTGCAGTCACCCCACCCCTGAGTTGTGTGAAAGTGGCGGCTGAGGGGTCGCTAACCACACACGAAATTTGCACATAATCTGCCCAGCCGTTGCGGAGTTATTGCGAGAAAACACTTTTCAACACCCCTCACACGGCACGCGCCACGCGCAGTGGTAGTCACCCACATGAGTCGCCACTGTTCTCAAACAGGGTAGGTTAGATGGGGCTGCTCACTGCTCAACAAAGAAGTCCGCTTGTCAATCGGACATGCAGTTGCAGATATATGAGCTTCTCAAAAGCGTCGCCACGGGCCGGGTCGGGCCGGGCCGCTCATAATCATATTTTTCCCATACACCACGGAAAGACGAGCGAGCGCTTCGCGCTCTATCGACTTGTCTGCTCCCTTACCGTTTCATATTTTAAACCTGTTTTAGCTTTACGAGAGCGCGCTCGCTCGGTTATCGCCCAAAAAGGCGTTGTACTGGTCTAGTAAGTTGACGAGAAACCTCACGGGCGCTTCGCGCCCGCTCGGTAATCACTTCTTACAGCCAATGCAGGAACACTCGGGGCGGGGATCATCTTTGTATTGGATGCCCGCCATGTTCCTGTGGGGGGCATTTGCCCCTAATGCCCCCCCCCCCTGGATCCGCCAGAGGTAAAAAACAGACACACCCAATTTTACCTCTTTTGTCGCTTTCAAACATGTTTGCAGCTGAGTTCATGCTGAGTCTGATCTTGACTAGTTGGAAATGCTAAACATTGTGAGACCTCTACTCATAGCACCCATAAAATGCACCGGGATAGGTAGGTCACTGCAAAATTAATGGCAGGTACTAGTGGCTAGTCAGCAAATCGCTTATATCTCCTAAACCGTTTGGCGGAATCGTTTGAAATTTTATGTGCTGGTCGCTGGCTTTGTCTACCTAAATATGAATCGCACTTTTTTATTTTCCAATCGTCCAATTTTCTTCAATTTGCAAACAATCTTCAGTGCCATATATCGTTTAAGTTCGTAACTGAATTCCTACATACGCCTATGATGCCCCAGCCAGCCATGACCGCACGGGACCAATCAGCGCTCTCGAAGCAGCTGCACGACTGGGATTGGTGGAGGTCGGCTGAATGAATGGGGCTCCTGCGTAAAGGCTAGCTAGAGTCAGGCAATGATCACGTGGTTTGAACCGTGCGGGCCAGGTCAGCTGGGTCAATGCCCTCTGGGCATGACGCTCGCAGAGAGCCGAGAAGCCACGAGTTCGGGGCTGGGCCGGGCCGGGCTGGGCAGGCCGGGCCCGTAGCGTATGTCTATCTCAGGTGAACGCAATTATCGTCATCGTGTGCGTTATTTTAACGTGCTTTGCTGACTGACAAAAACGGATTGAATAGAATGTCACGATGAACTTACAATTCCTTAATCATTCATGTAGGAAGTGGATAGATTCGTAAAGAGGCATATACGAAAGAACAAATCATAGCAATAATAACGGGGTGGGGGGGGGGGGGGGGGGGGCACCGAAGCTCTTGACGATGTTTCAAAGAACTGTGGAAGCTACTCTAATATTGGACTATAAACACAGTACTAGGTGATGCAATTGTATCTGTATAAGCATTAAAAGGACACATTCTGGTAAAAGTAACGTAGGTATATTTTTAGACGTTCCCGTAAGGCTGTATGTATTTTGAGGGGTAGCCCCGACCGGTGGGTAGCCCTAGACTCCTTAAAATATAATTACAATTTCTTAAAATTTATTTTTTCCTCGCCTCAAACGTTTATTAGATCCGTTTTTGTAATAGCTTTGCACCTATGACGGATGGACAATCATTCGACTTTCAGCTTAACGGGGGGTTGACAGCCCCCCTGATGTTTTTCTTGAATAGCTTTTTATACGTCCGGCACGTATTGCTGAAATTTTGGGTAGCTAAGTTTACAACAATTATACGTATGCTGTAAAAATGTAATTGAAATTAGTCAAGTAGTTTGGGAGATAATCATGTTTTTATGACGTCATGTTGGTGGAAAAAAGATAAATATTTGAAAAATGGTAGAAAAACAGCGTTTTAAAGGAAATTGCAAACGCAATTCACCAAGAAGATACAAAATGACATTATCTTTAAAATAGAAATCTCGGATTTTAAAAATTTTGGGTTTTTAGCCACATTTTTTTTTCAAAATCAAAATTTCAAAGATGTTTAAAAACGTAATATATGTGAGAGAACTGAGTATGGAAAATACCCATACCAAATTTCAAAGCAATATTTTCGTTTTTGACTGAGTGATGGCTCCCTAAGTGTAAGAAAATTGATGACGTAATTTTTTTAAATAACCTTTTTTGACTTTTTTTTGACAAGATACGAATAAATAAATACCTTTTCTGTATTTCTGAGCCAACACTGGTCTGGAACATGCCCTTTTTACATTTATCAATTTCTAATTTTTAGGTTTTCTGAAGAGCAAAATCGCTGTTCTGGACGTGGTAAATCCGGTCATTCATTTGACCTTGAAAGTCACCCGTTGACCTGAAACCTAAAAATCACACATTGTTAGATTCCTCTCATGACAGGCAACATGCTGGTTCTTACCGCATTGCTCTAAGTTGCTTGGTGTGGAAGTTAACCCGCGCACTGCAGGGGGGTTGATTTCCGCCCCCCCTCTGGTTTTTCAAAGATAGCGAAAAAACGGCGACGCGCAGCGCCGCCGGGTTTTGATACACCTGTTAAGACATCAATTGTACACACTTTGAGAAAAAAAATATGCTCGGGTCATCTCAGGTCAGGTCACCAGACCAGGTCAAGTGACCCCACCACCAACAATGTTTGCAGTTGTGCCAAAGCCAGAGTTTTTCACCGATCAGGTTGAAACTTACAGGATGTCATGAGGGCATCAGTACTTACAATTCCTATCTCTCGAAATTTCGATATCGGTGACCTAAGGTCAGGTCAATTTCGTAACCTCCCCATAATAAGTCAATGGGGAAATATACAAATGCTTCCTATTTCAAGGATATGTATGGTACTAGTCCAATTACTTCTGGATCATGTTATTATAGGATATTTTTGATGATCCAAGTGTAAGTTTTGTTCAGTGACCCCTATTGGGTCATTTGAGGTCATGCGAGGTCACCATCACTTTTGTTGTCAATAACTCTCGACATAATGAAGATAGAGAAGTAAAAAAGACATCAATGTGTTTGTCTCGTCGAGACACGTCTTCCCACATGCAACATACCCTACTTGGGTCACCACTTGACCTTGACCTTAGGTCAAATTGTTAAGTTGACTTAACAAGGTCACAATATATATCATTCAAAGCTCCTTGACAAGATAAACACAATGGCGTAAACAGTTTTCCGTTATCTTTATTAGGTAAAAGGTTAATAGCAAAAAACAATTGAGCAAAAAAACGAAAAAATCTTCTTCTTTTTGACCTCTGGAGCCTCAAATATTGACCTGAGATCAAATCTGAGGACACCTTAGCGATTACAAATTTCACTGGCTGGCGTTTAATTTTTTTCCGTTTGTTTCTAACTATCATCGTTTCTGAGATATATGAGAATTTCTGGAGCGATGTCCTAAAACAGGAATAAATTTTTTTTTACCTTCGATGACCTCTGGTGACCTCAATTTTGACCTGACTTAAAAAAACACTGAAATACTTTCGATAGAACATGTATGAAGCTATCAAATGCCTTTTTCCGCTTCTCGCTACATTGCGTAGTTTTCAAGATCTCAGGGGGGGGGGGGGGGCGGAAATCAACCCCCCCTGCAGTTCGTGTTCGCCGCAAAGCCCCTGCAGTGCGCGGTTTTTTTTTCTCTCACTTTATCCGGCTCCCGCCGGTGGTGTATTTACATACAAACAAACCTTCAGCACAACGACATCCAAAACACAACACATATATACGAGACCGCCGAGGTTCAAACACACATACAAACGAGCAAAACGAAAACAAAAACAAAGCACACAATCACAACACTCGCTCGACTCTGCCACATCAAGAGCCTCCGAAAACTCCCATCAGATCGCAAAACATCCTCCGAAAAAAAACGGTGATACGGTGATAATGATCGGTCATATCACTAAGTATAAACTGCCGCACCGGCACACTGGGCCAGCGCAACGGTCAGGGGCGGCAGCAACGACAGCAGCCGCGGCGGCGGCGGCGGCGGCAGCAGTAGCAGCAGCAGCAGCAGCAGCAAAGGCAGGGAAGGACGGGCCAGAGGCAGAAAGCCGGAAGGCGGAGGCGTGTATGCTGTATTTTGATGTTTTAATCTTATATTGTATTATGTGTTGTTATACTATATTGTATAATGTGATTTGTATGGTATTGTTATGCTACTATACTTCGTTGTATGTTATTGTTATGTTATTATACTTTGTTGTATGGTATTTATATATGTTACTATACTATATTGTACAATACTATATTTATTACCATGTAGTATTGTATTGTAATTATATATTCTTGTACTAATATTGCGTTTTGTTGTTGCAATATCAATCATATTTATTATGTAGTATATATTGTTATACTATATTGTATGTTTTTTTCTTCAGTTCACCTGTATGTGAATACGTTTCATTGGCCCCCACTTCTCTTCAAATTTATCCAATTTGTTGGCTACTCTAGCTGCGTTATATTCTATTTCGGCTTCACATTTTAACTTATTCTTTAAGTGTGTAACGTTTGGCTGTGTTTCTTTATAGCGTGCCTCGTAAATGACCATTTTTGCTAATGTGATTATACAGGTCTCAACTGCACTTAACTTTGTTGGAAAGAACCACGTTTTGGTATTTTTTTATTTTTTTTTATTTTTTTTGGCAGTGCGCGGGTTAACAGGCCTGTCGCCCCCCCGTAGGGCGAAGGTGAAAAAGCTCCCCGTAGGGCGAGGGTTAAACTGCAAATCAATTCAGTTTTGAATATCCTCACACGTGTAGGTATTAAAAGTTATGGGTGTTTTATAAAATGTTTATGTTCATAATAAATGCACATAATTGCCTGAAACTCGATGAGACACGCCAAAACAAAGCCAAAACATGAGTAGCTCATTGTGCACGAAAACAGTTTACTTTTGTCACTCTTTTAAAAAGTGATTGCACACCAGGTTCTGGCAGCACCACCAACGAGGTAATACCGACCACAATAACAAGGGTTTAGCTAGCCAAATCGATGTCATTTCAATCATCAAACAAATGTTTCACCCGAAATAATAAGCGACAATCATATCATAGACACGACGATAATGCCTTGCGATAATTGCCGAGGGTGCTCACCTTTCTCTGTTAAAGGCCAATTTCCACAAACCTTAAATCGTCTTTTTTCTGAACATTACCAGCTTCATTATAATATGCTTGTTCGATGTTTTGTTTCCTCATATACGGTTTAGTTTACATAGTATTTCTGATATGATAAACAAATTTGAAGAGGCTCTAACTTGAAATATTATATTTCCATATAAAATGTTCGCTGTGGTGTATGCCCAACTAGCTGGCCGGTATTATCCGATTTCCAAATTTGGGTATCATGGTCTTCAGCTCACCATCCTGAACATTTTTATCGTCGATCCACATATCCTGAATGCTGCTTTTCACAAATGGGACATTGATGGTGTCATTCTATGGGTGGAACAACCAGCTAGGTTAATTGAATGGAATGGAATGCATGGAAAAGTTAGTTATTGAATGAAATTAATATAATTAATTATTAATTATTATTAATTAGTAAATGTATTATTTATATTTCATGTATTATGTATGTTTCAGCATAGAGAACTGAGACAGTAATTTTTGCCATACTGTCGCAGCCCTCCGTGTTATATAAATAATTAAATAGATTGTATCTTACTTAAAGAGAATATTGACCTTTTTATTTATTTTTTATGCACTATTTTATGTTGAATATTTTGGAAAAAGTTGTTATTTTATTGATTTGTATTATATAACGCCAGAGACTATACAAAACTCAGAATGTTGAAAATGAATGAGCCACTATGACAGTTGTCTAAAGGGATTATACGGGTTTATCCCGGAATAATTGAGTTACATAGTAAAACGTACTTATAATTTATAAAGGTGGTAGAAGTCCCACGGTAGTCTGGAAATCCCACGGTAGTCTGGAAATGACCTCTTCTGCACGTAAGGACATTCCAAAGTGCGCGGTGATGCCACCGCGTATTTTCTGCAGG